>VZRZ01000207.1:73517-102623 GCA_013398175.1 Climacteris rufus | reverse complement strand
TGTCCTGCTGGCCGCTCTAATGCGGGATCCCGCAGCGGCTTGCGGCTGGCAGGGACCCTAAAGACCAGCTGGTTCCGAGCCCCAGCGAGCGTGTGTTCAGATTGAAAAGAATAACGTTGAAAAGGATTACATTGGCCAAGCCCGCCGTTCGTCCCGTGCCCGTGGTTAACTGGGCTCCGCACAGCGGTCACAAAGCGCTGGCAATTTGCAGTAATAAAATAGCGAGCGAAGTGTAACATTAAAGCTTTGTTGCAGAATCACAGAATGAATTAGGTTGGGAAACACCTCTGAGATCATCGAGCCGAACCCCTGACCGGACACCACCGCGTCAATCAGACCCTGGCACTGAGTGCCGCGTCCGGCCTCGCCTTAAACACCTCCAGGGACGGTGACTCCGCCGCCTCCCTGGGCTGCCCATTCCAATGTCTGATCACCCTTTCCGTGAAGAAACTCCTCCCTATGTCCAACCTAAACCTCTGGCTGAACACTCTGGCCTCCTGTCCTGTCCTGGGTTGCCTGGCAGAAGAGGCCGATCCCCACCTGGCTCCAACCTCCTGTGAGGGAGTTGTAGAGGTGATAAGGTCACCCCCGAATTTCCTCCTTTGTTCCTCCAGAGGCTCTCCATACTGACACACCATAAACACAGAGCAGTTTGACTGAGGAAGGCTTAAAACAACGCCATTCATAGAACTTTTCACCTTTCAGATAGCTTAGTGGAATAAAAATGCCTCAAATGCGTTTGAGGGTAATTACGATTAATCTGCTAATTTCATCAGCAGTAGAAGGCTTTTGTGAAGCTTGTGGAAATTATATTGTTCGTGCAATGTTTCTGTGACATTCTGAATTCTGTTACAATAGCTGAAGATAATCATGGGTGACTATTAATGAGGTTGTGTGACTATTAATGAGGCTGTGTGACTATTAATGAGGCTCTCTTACTTCGCCGCCTGGTGGCTGCTCTCTTTTTTCAGCTCAGTGTCAGAAACGCGGAGCGAAGCTTGTGCTGACCGAGCAGGACAGGAGAAGAACGAGGGAGCAGAGATAGGCTACTTTAGCACTCCGTGTTCTTTGACCTTCACTCAATGTACAACAATGTGATTTACAAATCGCAAGGGTGCAGAGAAGATCCTGTCAAAGCAGTGAAATACTTTGTTGTACAGCTACAGACAAACTAGATCTTTTTTTCCACCCTCTATATCTGGCAGGAGCCATTGAGTTCCAGGGGCCCTAAGTATTCCTTACAGTGTGGTGCTACCCCATGAAGATTCATTTTCCATTCCAGTGGTGTTTAATTGGTGGTCACTTGCTATGAGTGTTAATCATCCTATTGTAAATAATATAATGGGAGGAGATAAAATAATAATTACCTTCTCTTTTACAGATGCCTTATTGATCATTTGAATGATGTACAGAATAAACACGCTGTATCTAAACTCTCCAGACATGGGGACACATGAGCCCTAGTATCATCCAAAAAAATCGAATTCTTTACCCTGTGCAACTTGAGAGAGACATTGATTATTTATTTCAGAGTTGCACAAGCCTGGGTGCTTGGTGGTATTCTACAAATAAAGTACACCAGCTATCAAAACTTTATACTATTTATAAATTTTAACAAACAAATGAATTAGTGTTAATTGGCTACAAGTTACATAGTTCTCTTATTAATTCTCTCTGCTGTTGTTTAATGATTCTCTAACTTCTCACACTAACTAGTCCACATGCTCAGGCCTTCTCTTCTGAGGTGGTTGTGATCTGTCCCTGCTGGAATTACATTTACCCAGTCAGAGCTGATTCAGCACAGTTGCTGAGTTGTCTTTAATAGTTTCTTCCTTATCTTGGGAGTTCTGCCAAATGCCCTTGTGGCCCATAAATTCTGCATTCTTTGTGTTCACTATCAGTGGTACATCCTTCTCCCCAAGCTTAGTTAACCTCCCCCTGGGTCTGAGATCAGTGAAGCATGTCCAGCCCTAAACCTTAACAAGGCAATTCGACCCACAAGTAATCTGTTTTTCTGACACCTGGGCATCACTTAGAGCTTGTTTGCTGCTCTCTGTTTAATGGATTAAATCTCCCTTCTTATTGATCAGGCTTGAAAGTATACAAAGATAAACATTGAAGAACATCCTTTCTCTGAGAAAATTTTACATATTCCGCATTTTGCAACACTAGCACGCTAAAAAAATTAAAAAGTAAAGCCTTGTGCAAAAGTCCAAAGCTACAGAACAATCTCAGAAAGAGAGCCAGAAAGATCAACATTGTCAGTAATGAGGTTCTAGAGTAGAAGGAAATTTGTGAAGTAAAATTTCCAGATGATTTGAAGAAGTGACTCATGTCTAAGCTACAAAGAAAGGCAGAAAATTCTTCCAAATGGTCCCTGCCAGTCTGACCAGAGGAAAATTTCCTTCTCTTTCTTGATGGCATTCAGAAGTTTCCAGGACCAGAAGCATTAATCAGTATGCGGTTGTGAGTCTGTAAAATTCATTTAACTTGAATGCAAGATCAGATGAGAGGTAAGCATTTCACATAAAAAATGAAGGTGATATTCACTTAGGCATAGTGTGAATGATTGACAAGATGTGTGGGATTTCTTTAGTCGTTTCTGCATAAGCTTTGCTGGTTGAAGGCATTTGCATTTGCTTGTGAAGGCAGACTGGCTCTTTCTAATAGCATTAGCCATATTATGTATTAGCTCTGTGGAATGGAACTCGTGTGTTACAACAATAATTTCAAGGTTTTATTTTCAACATATGAAACTTTACAAAATTGCATGGATTGTAAACACTGTATCTTATTTGGAGACGATTCTAGCGTGGTGTTCTATCCAATTTCAAATAAATGGTGAGATGTTTTTAAAGTGTGTGCTTTTCAAGCCATTTATTTTCTTACAACATGGTGAAAAAAAAGCTCTAATTTTGATATAGCCATGCTAATGTGAATCCCTCCTGCATAGTGCCAATAGAGGTTTTAAGTCGAGCTGGATTGGTCTTGGTAGCCCCGAGGGTGAGCCTTGACTTGTTGGCTGCAGCAAAGTGGCTTTAGCAGTCACCACGGCTGAGTCCTGAACTGTCAGGAGAGGGCGCAGCCTTCCCAGAAGTCTCAGATGGAAAAAGGTACTGTGGTGTGTCAGGATGATTCAGAAAGGTTCTCCCAAAATCCTGGGTGGTCTGGAGGCTCTTCTCCTGGGCTGGGAATTGTAGACGACAGAAAGAATTTACTAAGGGCTACATCTATGTCCTTCATAGCAGTTGTTCGTAGTTCTCAAGATAATTTAGTATTTAGTATTTACAGAGAAACAATTTAGCTTTTTATTTCTCATTTTGAAGACTATAACATGGTTCCTGAATGTAAATTTTAGTTATATATAAACTGTACCATATATTATGTAGCAGGGTGCAGAATGTCTTCTGAAAGATGTTGTACTGATGGTAGTGGATAGTGCAGTTCTTTTTTTTTCTTCTTTTTAATTTCACAAGTACATACAGTACAACATAGCTCCTGGCAGTGCAAGCTTTTTCTGGATTCCCCACTGAGTGAGGAAGAAACTTGCTCTAATCTAAGGCTGGATAAGTCTCCAAAATTCAGGCAGTTTGCTTCCCTCTCTGCTGTGTCTGGCAACACTGCTGATCAGATACTAGAAAAAGTCGGTTTCCTGAGAAATTATCATGCTTGATTTTAGCTTTTCTCTTTCTTCTTTTTAAAATTCACAATTGACATTTAAAGATTTGAAATTATCCGTAGAATGGATTTTAAACAGTCTTTGGACCCACTAAATCATTAAATTTCACTAATGCCAGATGCATTTCTGCTGTTGCCTCCGTCCTTGGCCAAGGGCTCTTCAACATCCTCATTATCAACTTGGGTGCAGGACTCGAAGGAATACCAAGTTTGGTGATGACACTAAATTGGGATGAGCTGTTGACTCCCTCAAGGGCAGAGATGCCCTGCAGAGAGACCTTGGCAAAATGAACAGCTGAGCCAACCAGATGAAGTTTGACAAGGCCAAGTGCTGGATTTTGCACCTGGGATGGGGCAGCCCTGGTTGTGTGGACAGACTGGGGAACGAGAGGCTGGAGAGCAGTGCCACGGAAAGGGGCCTGGGGGTCCTGGTCCATGGCAAGTTGGGTCTGAGCCAGCAGTGCCCTGGAGCCAGGAGGGCAAAGCCTGTCCTGGGGGGCATCAGGCACAGCATCACCAGCCAGGCAAGGGAGGGGATTGTGCCCCCCTGCTCTGAGCTGGGGAGGCCTCACCTCGAGTGCTGGGGGCAGGTTTGGGCACCACAGTACAAAAGAGACATTAATCTGTTGGAGAGTGTCCAGAGGAGGGCCATGAGGATGGTGAAGGGTGTGGAGAAGAGACACTGTGAGGAGTGGCTGAGGTCACTTGGTCTGTTCAGCCTGGAGCAGAGGAGACTGAGGGGACACCTCAGTGGGGTTTTCAACATCCTCATTGGGGCAGCAGAGGAGCAGCACCAATCTCTGCTGGTGACAGTGACAGGACTTGGGGAGACAGCCTGAAGCTGAGCTGGGGGAGGTTTAGGTTGGATATCAGGCAAAGGTTCTCCCCCCAGAGGGTGGTTGGGCACTGGAACAGGCTCCCCAGGGCAGTGGTCACAGCTCCAAGCCTGCCAGAGTTCAAGAAGCATTTGGACAATGCTCTCAGGCACATGGTGGGATTGTTGGGGTGTTCTGTGCAGGGCCAGGAGTTGGAACTCAGTGATCAGTGTCCCTTGTAACTCAGCATATTCTATGGTTCTAATATTCTGTGAAATCATTGCAATTCATCTTCACAGAGTGTTTTGACTTTTTCTCATCCCGACGTGAAACTGAATTGGCACATTTCTCTGAAATGTTTTTAATTCAGTAGAACTGCATTTATCTTAGACCCTTATAGCTGAAATAAACCCTACTACTGCATTATCAAGCAGAAAGATCTTTTCTGGCTGAATTCACCAATCAACCTCAAAAGCTTTATATGAAAATTTTCTGTGGATGTGGTTTCATAAGCTGGGCATTATGAAAGCTAGCTGAATGAATAATGTGTGCTTTCTGCTGGCTTCTAAATGGGCATCAGTCAGTAAAAGCAAAATTCTGCAGTTACTGTTAGCTGAGTTAAACAAAGCTGCAGCTGAGCAGAGAGTGAACTGTTGCTAAAGCAGCCTGCTACTAAACCTCACTGTCCTTTGGCATGGAAAGATGGTAGGACAGATTATGAGCAGTGGATATTTGTTTCTTTGGGGAGTGGTTGATGCCTTGAACTCCATTCCTCATCAGTGCAGAGTGCCCAGCTCCTCCCCAGGGCACTGCAGATCTCTCATCTGTGTTGGAGTTGAGGGAGTCAGGAGTGCCCCTTGGCCCCAGGGCACCATCCAGCCGCATCAGAGACCCCTTGTGAAGAGCCCTTGTGGGTCTGTAAGCTGCCCACGTCTTCTGCATCGCTGCTGCTTCCTTGAGCATTGACCTCTGGGCAGGCAGAATGAGCAGGCACTGATTTCTCTGGTTGTGGGCATCCAGCAAAGGTGGTTTAGCTTTTCCCAGCTCCTCAAGCAACACACTGTCTCCATTCTCTTCTAGTTGCAATGGCATAAAATATAAAATTTTGTAACATATATTTTAGATGCAACATATAAGTATTCTGCTTGGAGTGCAAGTTTGTTATTACTATTCACAAATTTCATTGGCTATCTTTACTGGAGTCACAGTACAAAAGTGAGGAGGCATTGCTACATCAGCAGCCCATTGTCTTGTGATTAGCAAGCCATAAACATTTCCAGAGTTGTCCTTAAACAAGCCCGAATGTGTTAACTGTAAACAACCCTGTGCAGTTACAGAAAACAGATTAAATGGCAGTACTTTTAGAAGTCTCCTACATCAGAATGTAGGTTCTTTGGGTTTTGGCTCAGGCTTATTTGGGCAAGAATGGCGTTGTTCACACTTAACAGTGTTTGTTGGGAGGGTTTTGTTTTGGTTTGGTTTGGATTTTTGTTTTGTTTGTATATTTCTTTTAAAGAACTCCTTTCTGAGTCTTGACCACATTTGCAGCTGATTTGGAGCATCTAATGAACATGAAGGCTCTCATTCTCACCACATGAGGGCTACCCAGTGGATTAACCAGACCAGGAATGTCAAAAGAGCCCCATTTTACCTTCCTGGTCTAGCCCACATCCTCCAAGTGGCACAAGTTAATGACTTCATTGTGGCAATGCTACGTGTACACCTGGCCTCGACATATTTGTGTACATAACTCATCAGCAAGGTGTGCAAAGTCTGTTTTAGTGTATGTGCATATTAATGGTGGCAAGACTGGTCAGCAGAGTCCATAACCAAACCAAGGTCTGAAAATGCTTCCTTCTCCTAGAGGATGGTAGTGTATGAATGCCCCAGCTGTCAGCAGGAAAGCAAGATTTCTAGTGCCCACAGCAGCATAACTTTCCAGTGCAACTCATTGTTTTGTTTTAATTTGTTGTTTTTTTTTTTTTTTTTTTTTTTTTTTTTAGTACGGGCTCTAAATGCAGAGAGCCAATAAGAAAATAAATCAAAATTACTAATTTCAAGGCAGTCTCTTGCCTGTAAGAGGCACGGATTGTGAGCTTTTTACATTTAAGATGAAAAGTGCTAAAAATGGTTAAGACCATCATTCCGTTTGAATGATCTCATTTGTTTATTGGGCAGAGGTGAGTCGATTTCCAGAGTCATCCTCCTCCCTTGTGCGTCAGCTGCTTTCTGTGAGGACAGGAGTCAAGAGCTTCCAACACCCTTGAAGATCAGCTGATAGGAAATTCCAAGGTACAAACTATTCACTCTGTGTGTGTAATAGGCACTGTGACAGCAGTCTCTTGCATACCAAGCTGTGCAGGGTAGCAGTATACATGCCTGTAATCTCTATTAACATCTATTTAAAGACATTTTCGTCTCTAATGTATTTGAAAGTTTAGGAATTTTTTGTTTGGTTGGGTTTTTGAGATTTAGGAACACTGAAACTTACCTCTACAGCTGTTTTCTTTTTCCTTCATATATTTAAGAAGACCTGCAATATCTTTGTGTGTTTTAATCCCACAAATTCACTTCACTTCTGTGTGTCAACACAGACTGAAATTCAGGTATCAGGTTCAGATGTTTTGATTAAGTTTTCCTTAAAATAAGGAATAAAATATGAGTAAAAATAATTTGAGAATTTTTTTTTTGCAAAGGTCATGTCCTTTCATCTTTACAGTGAATGACAAAATGTCCATTAAACATAATGAGAGTAGGATTCAGTTCCAGGTTTCAAAATGGAAATGGCTGAGGTTTTTCTGGGTTAATGACAACTGCTGTCTTAAATGCAACTGCTATGCAAGGAAAGTAATTCCTTCCACAGGTATTTGTCAAAATCCTTCTCATTGTCTTTCAGACTGATATCTGATGCCTTGTTTCAGAACCACATATTCCAATTTTATCCCCTGTCATATTTTTCTGCAATAGGTTTGCTTTCTTGATCTACATTCATTGAGATGCAAAGCATCTGGGATGTAGGCACATAAGGAGGCTAGATCTCAGAAAAAAAAAAAAAAAAAAAAAAGCACTGCTTCCTTGAAAGCTCTTCTACAAGAAATGTGTGGGATTGGCCCTGTGTGATCCTAAGCTACCTGACAAGGTTGTTGTCATAAACAAGACAGGATCAAGAGAGAAAACACCTTGCTCCAAGTAGCTCAAATGTGTTTGACTGCTAACAGAATGTCAGCCCCAGCTGCCCAAGCCCTGCATGCAACAACCTCTGGCTGCAGCAGCAGTCAGGATGAGCCCTCAGGTGGAGGGGTCTGTTGGTCTCTGTGTCATCCATTCCATCGTTGTCTCAGAAGCAGAAAGGAGAGAGAGTGAACACCTGACATTTGTACCAAGGACAGGCTGAGTGGGGCAAGGAGCAGGCAGAGAGGAGTGTGGAGAACAGGTCAGGAAGGGAAACAGCAGGATGGCAACACAAGCGCAGACACAGTGGGGCAGAGGAGGAGATGAAAAGTCCAACCTCCACCCCTTCTATATCCAGGATCAGTCAGAGATCTCTGGAGAGCAGCTGAACCAGCTCTGTTTCCATGAGGAGAGCTAGGAAAGATGAGATTAGGTAAATCCAAGTACCTGAGCAATCTGTTTAAGTTCATTAGGCCCCTCTTTCTAAATCATGGCTAACTGGGTTTCAGCACTAGGAAAGAGATGCTGTCTCTGGTCTGTTCTGAGCAAATGTGATCCCATAAGTGTCACTGATGTGCTCTGCAGGAGCCCTTGCCAGGGTGCGTCTCCCCTCACCACCCTCTGCATCTCTGCACCAAACATACAGTCTAAGAGCATTTCAAGAGAGCAGTAAGAGGCAGTCACCCCATGTCTAAACTTATTGAACTCAAGGGATATGCATTAGGGGTGAATTTGGCTCAGAGTCTTCAGTTTTGAACTACTGAGCTGGAAAAAAATTTAATAAACACAATCAGTCTTTCAATTTATAGGGTCTTGTGCTTCTTGCAAGCAGCCTCGATTCCCAGCACCAGCTGATTGACAGATGTTTTGAAGGAGAGTCTTTTGTCTTGCTTTCCCTGCATTTATTGAATTGTTTATAATGTAGGCCACAGGGTCTTTTCTGTCTGTTTGGTCAGATGTAGGTCAGCAGTTCAGTGGATTTAAATGAGTGACTGGTGGCAATCTCCAATTGGTTTGCATGGAAATGGCACTGGGCCAGTTGCCCAGTTGTGGAATGTTATATGAGCAGAGTAGACAGAATTTTTTCCAAATTTGGCCACAATCCATATTTTATCCATATTTATCCATATTTTGCTGCAAATGGCCTTGTCTCCTTAGGGAAGGCATCTCGTGGGCAGAGAGCATTTCCTTAGTAACTCACTGTTCTTTTACTGCGTATATACCACTCTTTCCTACAGGGTGGAGTTTCCAACAAGTTCTCCTCTGTGGAGAGGCCAAGACTCATGACCCTTGCTAGTGATGCAGCTATCTCTCCAAATCAGGCCTCTGTCTCCTTGGCAGCCCTTCTCAGATGCTGCAGTCTATGGGATCGTTCACAGTCCTTTGAGCAGCAACTAATTCTTGGTACAGAACCTGTTGGCAATAGCCTGGGTTTTTCTAGGAGCAAAGACTCCTGTGCATGTCATCCTGTGGAGCTGGGGGAAGTTTCAGGAGCAGTGCAGAGATCTCCCACCAGTCAAATGCTTGTTCCTCTTATTCGAAGAGGTGGTGGGATGTGAACCAGTTTTTGTTCAAAAATAACACAGGCACTTTAGCACAGGGCTGTCCCCCACAAGTATGTCCTCTTGTACCTTCTGACATCATTTTATCTGCATTGTGCTGATGGAACTCAGTTGCTGTCAGATGGCCCTTTGCAGAGTTGCTTCAGGAGTGAGGAAGGTACAGACTGAATGTGCTGGGGTAGCTGTCACAAACTGACCTGTTCTTCTCTTGCTTGTGGCCAGCCAGTCAGGGATGGTTGGTGTATTCACTTTGTGGCTGCTGAACCATGAGTCTTCTGATCTTTTTCCTGTATAAATGTCTTCAGATGCAATTTGACAGCAGGTTACACTGAGAAGATTTTTCCACTCTGTAGTTCTACGCTATCAAGATATGTTTAAATTATCCTACAGGCTGCGCCTTCAGAGAGGCCTGCATTAGTTACACATCTCTGGTTTTGACTGACAATTTATACACCCTTACTAGCTAGGCCACTTCTCTGGAGAGTCCCCCTTTCTCAATCTGACAGAGATGCAGGCAGACAGAGCTACAACCCTGTGCTATATAGAAGAAAACCAGGGTGATAACCCCCTTCAAAGCATGACAGAGTCACTGCACACTCAGGTTCGCCTTGGAGCTTGTTTGCTTTTACAGAGCCAGAGCAGTTTCTCCTGAGTGAGATTCTGTTATATGCACGCTTATTATGGTGTCTTTAATTCAGTTTAAGGGTGGAAGAGATAGGTTTCTTCCCCCTTCACAATTATCACCTTATTATTGCTCTGTTTTCTGAAGTGTTCTGGTTGCATCGCACAGCTGCAAGCACGCCCCAGGGCCTGGTGCAGTTAAGTGCCTGTGCTGTGTTTTGCTCTCTTAATTGTATAGCAGGAGCCATCACTGCATCATAAACTTACCTCTATAGCTTTTCAAGGCTCATACTTGGCTGTGGGAAAGCTTCATGTGCGAAAAGTGTCAGGTTTGCTGTGGGATAGGCTGGACTGTTACACCCTGAGCTGTGTCTTGCCATTTCTTTTTCTGCACTGGAACTGATAAGAGGGAGCAGATAGGTGCAGGTCAGAGCTGTGTTGGACCCCAGTCTAATGCTGGCCCTAGGTAAGCCTCTGCAGAGGTCTCCAAGGTTCTCTTAGAAGTCAAAAATTACGATATTGAATGACTATGTTCCATGAAGAACAGGAAATAATCTCTGCAGTTGTGGCAGGTGGCATGTGGGAACAATGCAGCATTTGTGTGGACTTTCGAGTACCAGCTGTATTCCTGTGAATTCTTTTAGGCTGATCTAACACCTTGTTGAATTCAACCATTTCACCTCCCAGGAAGGAAGAATAGCCACCACAGGACTTTCACTGGTGCACAAAGGTGCTCTTTGTGCTCCCCATTGCACTGGTATTGCTTAGCTATGAAAAAGCAGAATCACTGTTTTTACCAAGGCAGTGGTTGCTTGGTAGGCTCAGAAAAGAGAGGTGTCCCAAGGGATTGTAGGTGATAAGTTGATCTACTGGTAGAAAGCAACAAGCTGAAGTGATATCTACCTAATACACATATATAGGCTTTGGACTCATTGGTGTTAAAATAATTTCGAAGATCAGGAATAAAAGTCTGTGTGACTGCCTGTATGTATTTACACTTTCTTGCAAAAGACAAAAAGAAAAAGGAGTGCCTGGTTTTTTGATGATTAATACAGTTTGTCTGCATGAAGATTGTTTTCTCTGAGGCTTTTATGCATGGTCTTTTACAGCTACTGGGCTACTCCCCTGTGAGATTCTTCCAGAGGAAAATGCAGAGCAGCCAGCTGCAATTAAAACTGAGAAGACTGTGTCCAAGTCCTTTGACATCTCATTCTTTGACCTCCATTATCTTTAAATTACATCCTTAGTTCTGTCACTCCATCAGAATAGGATCACCCTTGCCTAGATTTTTGCCCATGGAAGGTTTAGTATAACCAAGTTAGGAATCTGAGTGTTTTCTCATTTCACTGAGGAGTATTAGAATGGATTAGCCTGATATGGAGAGTATAAAATAGGCAGAAGTAAAAAAAAAAAAAATAAAATATTCAAGCACTGATTCTCTATGCTCTAAAGACCTCACAATCCTGAACCCCACTGGCAAGAAAAATTGTTTTAAAATGCAAAGTGTTGTATCTCTGAAATCTTCAGGTTTAACAAACTAAATATATCATTGTCCATCTGTTGAGAGTTGGCAGTCTCAAACCCTTGCTCAGTCTTTAGCTGGACAAAGTAGACAAGGAACTTGAAGTAAGTTAGAACACATCAGGACTCCTGAGTTTAGCTAAGACTGCATATAAAAATGATATTGTCTAAGAAAGTTAAAAGCCTGTGTCCTGCATCTGCTGAGCAAGGGGTTTCAATCCTATGGATTTTTTCCTGTGTGCTGGCAGATTCACAAAACAGGATGTATTCTGACTACAGCTAAATAAACAGCTGGAGGAGTGTTGTGTCTGTGCAGAGCCACTGGCCTGTCCCTTTCTGTTTTCAGGCACTCTGCCCATTCCCCATCCTTTGTAAGGGCTCCAGTGTTACAGGGTGAGCACACTCACGTAAAACACAGTGCTGGTGTGACCTGAGACTGAGCCCTACAAGTGGCTTCTGTCCCATTCCCCCAGAGGTGGTCACTTAATAATACCTGACATATATATATATATATATATATATGTACACAAAGCATTCTGAAATACCTGTCAGGCTGAATCAGACATTGTGTAGGCAGTGGTCACTCACCCTGCCTGGCTTTTGGTCCTTTTGGAGTCAAAGGAGGGGATTGTCCTGCTCTGCTCTGCACTGGGGTGGCCTCAAGTCCTGAGAGCAATTTTGGGCACCACAATATAAAGAAGACATTAATCTATTAGAAAGTGCCAAAGGAGAGCTGTGAAGATGATGAAGGGCCTAGAGGGGAAACCTTATGAGGAGTGGCTGAGGTCGCTTGGTCTGTTCAGCCTGGAGAAGAAGAGACTGAGGGGACACCTCAGTGGGGTCTTCAACATTCTCAATTTGGGGACCACAGGGACAGACACTGATCTCTTCACTCTTGTGACCAGTGACACCACTTGAGGAAATGGCCTGAGGTTGAACTGGGGGAGGTTTGGGTTGAATATCAGGAAAAGGTTTTTCACCCAGAGGGTGGTTGGGCACTGGAACAGGCTGCCCAGGGAAGTGGTCACAGCACCAAGCCTGCCAGAGTTCAAGAAGCATTTGGACAATGCTCTCAGGAACAGGGTGTGGTTGTTGGGGCATCCTGTGCAGGGCCAGGAGTTGGACTCAATGATCCTGATGTGTTCCTTCCAATTCTGCATAGTCTATTATTCTATGAGTCTATGAAAAAATTGTAAGCTACACACAAAACTGGCAACCCAAAACAGCTCAGGTCAGATTTGTTTGCTGCTGTAAGCTCCTCAACATCTGTGGAGTACCAGCATTGTTTCCTCTACATTCAGGAGTAGGAGACCACCAAGGAATGATGGTTGAATAGTGAAACATGTGGCATTCCCAGTGCTGTTTGTAAAGAAACCCCCCAGCCAAGAGCCATTGTGTATTTTGAGTTCCAAGAAACCACTGTTCTGTCTTCCTATATGTGCCAGTGCTGAACAGTTCAAAAAGGACAGTAAGAAAAAAATTGCCCTGTTCAGTCTAAGAAAAGTGATGAACCTGCTCTCTTGAAGCACAGTGCTGCTTTATCTGGTTTTCCTTTCAATGGAAGGGGAGGCACACAGTGTTTTCCTATTGCCACCTGTTTCTGGCAGTGCAGGGCCTGCTTACAAGCCACTTAGAGTTCCTGTAACCAGTAATTACTTTGGATCTTGCTGGTAAGAACTCTGCTCTCAGCAATGTGGAAAGTAATTAAAAGTAAATAAAGGTCACAGGTTTATAGAGGTCTTCCCACATCATTAGCATTTCTGGTTGATAGAGTGTATTGTTTCTTACTCCTCTGTGCTGGAAGATGCTTGCATTGCCTGTGGAATGCTGAAGAGGGATGTTTTGCAGGTGCTCCCTAAGTGCCTTCGCTTCTCCCAGGGCTTTTTATTCAGATCTCTTTCCAAGTCTGGCAGGACAGGTGAACCCCTGTGGAAGCAAAATTGCAAGTGTATGTTTTATTGTATTAGTTATGCATAACCCTCTGCCTTCAGCACTGAAAGCTTTTGCTGGTTTTTACTTTCTTAGGGTGGTGGTTTCTTTCCTATTAGCAGGTATTTAAGGAAACATCTGGAGTTGCCTATCTCTGATCTGCTGTTTCCATATCTGCTTTGTTTGGTTGGTTTTTTTTTTAACTTCAAACACAGGGTGTGTATGTGTGTGAAAAGGAGATCAGGCACCTACATTTCGGTGTTTGGTAGGAAGTGAGTGTCTTCAAGGTTCCTTTATAATCACGGGAGCTAAGGCCTCTGGGAAACCATTCAGGGTATCAAAACCATCTCTGCTAAATCATCCTCTGGAGAAGCATCTCTCTTTCCACTGCCTATATAGGGAACCCACAGAGACCAGACTGAATTACCACAGCTGAAATTAGATGCTGCAGAAGGTGGCATAAATGCCCCTATGCAGTTTGAGCTACTACTCACCCACTGAAAGTCTTCCAGTTTCCCCATTAACCCAGTCACTCTGCTTGCCTCAGCAAAAAAAAAAAAAAAAGTCTTTGCAGAAAATTGTGTATTAAGCACCAGTCTTTATTGCACCAAATAGCACTTTTAAATCCTCACCCCAGGAAGCTGTTGACACATGTTGGAGTCACTCTACCACCTTCTCCCAGTAAATGCATGTGTAATGGTATTTGTGTGTACTGGTTACACGTTGCTGTGGAGGTGTTGGCATGCTGATCCAGACCTGCAAGCCAAGCAGCACAGCCTGTGCCTTCCTGGCCCTATATGAAAGTTCACCTGTGAAGGTAACCAGGATTCTCCCTCTGGATCTCTTTGAGTCTAAACTAAGCAGCTTAGAAGATCCCAAATGGAACTTCTGTGTGCCTGAGATGGGTGGCAGCCTCTGGCCGTGGAAGTGGTGACGTCCTGTTTGAAACCTGGCTAGCATCACCCTGAATGTTATGAAGGAGGTTTCTTCCTGCCATGCCCTGTCCAGAACAAGATGTTCTCTTGGAGCAGCTCTGAGAGGCCACGTCTGGCTACTCCCTTCCAGCATGGCAGGTAGAAGAAGATGCCTTTAACATAAAGGGAGACACAAAAATTATCTGGAGGCTGGCCAGAGGCAGGTGGGAACAGGCTGGGGAGGTGGAGGTCTGTTTGGTCTGGTGATGTGACTATGCAGATTGAGTGTCTGAAATCCCTTGTGGGGAGAGAAAGACATGGAAGGAGACACAGGATGCAGTCAGTTTGGGGGGGGGGGTAGTTTCCTTAAGGCTGGGGGTAGGAAAGCTTGAAAGCACACATTTCAGCATAATTAGAGGCTTTTCTAAAATGAAGATAAAACTTGATATGCAAAGTCTGTACACTTGGATTTCGTGTTGCGCTACACCCCTGGAGTAGGCCTTTATCTTACCTTTCCATCAGGATGTTAGGCAATTCACCACCACCTGCAATTTACTTTGACTCTGGTGACTGTTAATTCTTACAGTGTGAAGACATCTTTTAGAAAATTTTCCAGTTTGTTATTTGGTCATTAGGCTGAAAAGGCCTGTGTACCTTGAAAAAGGGGATAAGAAACCTGATGAAAGTGTAAAGAAAGCTAAATGATACCGAGAAATTAGTTTATGGTCTTCTCTTTATTCATCCACCTATTAAAGGATAAAAGGGCTTATAATGAGACAGAAGAGTGGTACACTGAAGGCAGACAGGGATTTTCTTTGCATGCAGCATGTTGTCATTCATGAACAGTATCCACATGCAGAAATGTAACAGGACCTGCAAAAAGTCAGGCGTTAAACACCAATTGCAATCACTGCAATATCAGTGATAAAAACATAAAATTCAAGATCATTGAATAGGTTGCTGAGGTCAGCTGTGCTGTAGCTGTCTATCACAGCATCCCTTGTGCTGTCCTCCAGAATACATTCCAGTTAACACAGCCAAAGCCTGTGAGCTGTTTGGCCTGCCAGTTTTACCAAGTGTAACAATCACCACACTCCTGTCATGGTCTGTGACCATCAGTGTATTTATATTGGACACACTGACAGTCTACTGGAATTCTGGCATTCTGACACTACCTGAGTGACTGGTGAATGCTCCAAGACCACTTCAGTTATTTCTTCCATGAGTGAACTCATATTGTGCTCTACTTACAGACACTTGGGCTGGCTCCTGGTGGAAAAGTTCAGACCTCTGCTGGTCCTGTACAAGTCCTGTCCAAACCAGGACAATGGCAGGACTGTTAATCTGGTTGATTTAATTCCCAGGGAGTCTGGAACAGCTTCTCTGACATGAGACATATAAATGCTTTCTGAGACCTGTAAGTTCCTGACAGATGCTGCTACACTTGGGCCCTGCGCAGGCAGCTCCAGCCTCAACACCAACTTTGCTTACAGGCAACTGTCTGCTCACATCTGAACAATTTTGTGCTCAGTAATAAGCCTTGTACTTCTGCACTCCTGGTGGGATTTAGTGAGCCAGGGATCCCTGACCCTGCACCCCAAACACTGCCTGCTGGTGGATGAGCCCTTGAAGGGTGCCTAAAGATGGCCATCCCTTCTCTGTAGTGGTACAGAGGTGTAATTTCATGTGTAATGGGATCAGGTAAGATAGAAGATGTGTGGGCCCTCTGACCTGCAAAGGAAAAGATTCTGCTTTTTCACAGCTTCCCTTTCAGACTGGCCCATGTGAGACACGCAGCCCTCAGAGGACATTCAGAGGCAAAGCCACAATGCCTGCAGTTGCTGAATTTCTGAGCTGTGCATTCCTGCCCTTTCCTCCTACCCCAAACAGCAAAATGTTTGCTGGCACTGTCCAGGAATTCATCTGTTGGTATTTTAATATGCATGTGTATGATCATCCAGTTGCTCCAATTACACTGTGGGAATCTTGTTTCTAAAAATACACCAACCTCTGCTGCTCTCCAACACTAGCATGAGCTAATGGATCATGTTCCCTTGTTGCCAGAGACACACAGGAAGAAGGCAATCAATACAGCTGGCAATACAGAAAGACTACAACAATTATAATTACAACTAATTTCCCTTTCTCTTAAAGACATCATCTTCTAGCCTACATTATCACAGCTTCAGTTGTACAGTGCATTAAAACAATCGTGTGCTTCCCTTTGCTAAAAAGAATCCTGTTATTTCACTTGAGAGCATCTTCTGAGTAGTTTACAGTGGTAAGGTTTATTATGGGAACCTTAAACCAGTTCCTGCTCCAGCAGGTGCTCTGTTGCTATCAGTGTACTTCCACCAAAATCGAGAGATTTTGCAAGCACCAATTTTGCATCACTCAGGTTGTGATTGCTGTATTTTGTCTAGGGAAACGTGTGTGCACGTCATCTTTTAAATTTAAGGTGCAGCAAGCTCCCTGATCTTGTTCTAGCTTCTCTTCTGCATTATTTAAATGGCAAATGAAAGCACTGTGAGTCAGTGGAGGCTGCAAAAAAAAAAAAGGACAGAATGCCATTCATTTTTACTGTTATAAAAAATCATATTTTGGAAGGATTTTGCATTGCAAATAGTGTCTCTGATCCCAGGGGAGGTACTCAGTGTATAGCATTACTCAGCCTTACCCTTGTATATTTTGTCCAAGTAATGTCTGCCTGGTGAACAAAGGAGGGGGCTTGGGAGCCTGAACTTCAGTGTTGTAGCCAGAAGTCATGGGGATGAGACACTGTGTGCAAATCAGTATATTCCAAATTACAACACTGATTGCTGGGAAACAGCTCTTGCACCTCTGTTCTTCCCTCTCCCTGCTTGTAGAACAACAGCAGCAATACTAGAAATGGCAAGGGGCATTCATGAATTAACATGAATTTTAATTAAATTTTGTCAGTGCTTTGAAGTTCTTCAGTGAGCAGTACTAAATGAAGTGGTGGTCAGTGTTTGTAGAGGACACATAAAGGTCTGAAGGCACGGGAGAGTTCCCTGGCAGTGAGGTTTCCAGCAGTGGTTCTCTCTCAGGGAGAGGACTTGCCAGCTCTGACAAAAGGCAGTGGAAAGGGAGGGGAATGCACGTGGAAGCCATGCTCTGCACCCACACAATAATCCAGAGCTGCTCCCAGTTTTGCCCCTCAGAGTCTGTTTAGTAGCCACTGTAGCTCATTGTGTCTTTCTTCCGAAAATGGGGTGTAAAGAGAACCCCTCTATCCTTGCTCAAGCCTTTGTACTTTAAAATTAAAATATTCTGTTTTCCCCTGGGGATTGTAGATACCTGGGAATCTGATACCTTTCTGACAGTGTTTTTTTTCTACCTAGGGCCATATTCTGTCCTTAGATCTGGTCTGGATCCCTTCTAGACAGCCTTTATCTTTCCAACTGAACAGAATATTTCTTAGAGAGCAGCCAGGAAAGAATCCTCTTTGCCTCTTGGAGCATGCAGTGCTGGAGCTGCTACTGGAGCTCGTGATACATTACAATACTGTCAGCACTGGCTTTTTGCCCATCAAAGGGCTTTTTGGAGCCAGGAGAGGACAGAGCCACTGAACACTGTCAGAAACCTCCAGCACCTTCAGCCATGCTTGGAGAGAGGCTGCTCCCCAGAACAGAGCTTTGCTTCTCTGCCCCATCAAAGCAACACCAGCCTGTGGCTCTGCTGTTTGTATCAGATTGCTTGGTACTGAAATCCTCCTTTTCTCTGCTGCTTAAATTTACTGTTCAGCTCCAGTGGAGTTTTTCTAATTAGCCAGGCTTTTGTTCCTGCCTTTCAGAGTCACAAGGAAGCCCTGCTCTGCCAGCCAGGAGTCAGCTCTGGTTTGCTGTCACTTCTGACTCCTGAGAGAGACCAGCAGGTCTCCTTCTGCCTGCTGGGGAGAGAGCTGCTCTCTCCCCAGTCACCTCCTGAGAAGTCACCTCCTTCTCAGGTCTTTCACAGCATGACCCCTCCTGGCATCACAGCCCTGGTCTAGAGAGGCACCAGTGAGGAAACTGAAGCCTCAAACCTCAACAGGATAAGAAATGTGTAACTTTAGAAGAATGCTGGAGCCAACATGGTGTTTCAGAGCCAGCCCCTATTCTTAGAAAAGTGGTGAAAGTCATAATTTAAAAATAAGATCAAGTGCAGTGCTAGCAAAGAGTCATATTCATGGTACCCCTGTGAGTAAATCCCTCAACATGAATTGGCTTGACTTGAAGCTCAGGAGCACTCTAGCAAAGTAAGGCCCAGCTGTGAGGTGTCCATAGTGCTGACCTGAACAGGAGAGAGGTACACATGGCTCTTGCCACATCAGGTGTCCTTGTGACCCCTTCCTTTCCCTCCAAAACATGCCTGTAGTTCACTTTGGTATTCCAGGTCAAATGAGAGCTTTCCAAGGGCCTCTGTAGGAATTAGCCCATGCAAGTGGTGAAATTTAATATTCCGCCTTCTGAAAATCCCCCCAGGCACTTCTGCAGGTGCTGTGGTTCTGCTGTCTGATGGGGACTAGATGATGCTTTTTATACCATTCACAGCCATTTCTGGTTTGCATGGAGGCTACCAAATGTGTTTTATCTCAGGATCTCAAATGCCAACATAACCCTAGTTAGGGTTGTGTGTAGCAAACAAAGGGCCAGTCTCTGGCTGGCTTTGAGCAGGGATGGCCACAGATTAACATTCATAGCTTAGAGCTAGGATGAACTTCCTCTGCAGCACCTGAATCATGGCCATTTTATTGGGAGAAAACACACAGAACTAGCTGTATTCAAATCCTGTTCATCTGCTACTTTAGTGCTTGATTGAAGTTTGAGGTTTCCCTCAGAAAACCTCCCTTGTGTTTTAAAGCCACAGCAGGATGTAGGCCATAACCCTTTCCCACTTGGGTCATGCAGAATTTCCCCAACAGCTTTAACTGAAAGAAGCTGAGACCTTAAAGCTTCCTCTTGTTCAGGGCAATGTGAATTTTAGTTAAGAAGTGAACACTGGTCAACAAGTGAAACACTGGGTCTCATAATGAGGTGCCTCTGGAGCTGATGTAGTGGTTTTACTTACCATGTAACACTCACCTATGAATCCAGTCCCACCAGAGTGAGCTGAAACACATGTGAGTTACACTGCTGTCTCATCCTGTGCAAAAGTGTTCAGTGACTCGTGTCTCATAGCCTGGCTATGAGGTCTGAGTCCTGCCTGTTAACTCCTGAGGCTTACACTGCCCAGTGAAGTCAGAAGGAGCCTTGCAAGAGTCAGCAAGCTGTTCTTTCCTCTAATGAAGTTATTTTGATTGTTCTGTGTGGTGCATTTAAACTGTAAAGCAGTTTTACACAAGGTGCTACCAAAGCTGCACATCTCATTCTGAAGTTTCACATTACAGTTTTATGAGGGAAGGAGTCTGAAAAACAGTCAGAAGTTAAAGAAGTCAAGAGGTATATAATGAGCATTAATAGTTCAGATAAAAGACAGAACAACCTAGTGAATATTTCATGTTTTATTGTTATTAAAAGTTCATTATTAAATCAGCACAACACATAAAAATAGATTTGTGGTGAATGAGACATATTAGTGTTATTGCCCAGTCGTTTAGTGCACACTCTCACTTTTTAAAATCAGAAGGTAATGAATACAAGACATTTCACCAGCAAACTGTGAAACCAGTGTTCCTGCAGCAGAGGCTGTGCTTCCTGTTGACTCTATCCAATGTATAATGTAGTCAGAAATAGTCCTCTATTCACACTTAAAAATAAACTCAGTTTTAGAGTATGCCCCAGCTGAAAATAACTGGAGAGTGAGAGCTAGAAATAACTCTTTTCTTAGGGACCTATTTCCATGAAAGTCAAAGGGATTTTTGACATGGATTTTAAAAGCAGAAGGACATAGTTCTTTGTTGACAGACAGATGGAGAGGCCTAGCAACAGGAGCTAGGGAGGACCTGTGGCAGAGTAGGAGTTTATTATTTTGATCTTGCACATGCTGCTCAATCTCCTTGTTGTAGTAATTGTCTATGTTCATAACAGCAGTGATTGCTGGGAGGAGCTGGGAGGGTGTATCAAAGCCAGATAGAGCATCTGCAGCTCACTTTTTTCTCCCTGTTTGGGTTGGCCTTGGTTCTAACCCTGCACATCATTCACTGCAGAGTGACTTTCACCTGTGTGCTTTCTGATCCACGTGAAAAAGCAGAACAATACCCACGATTACAAAAACCCTCGCCAGGTCATGTACTGCTCCTACACTGGTGTAAGCTTTTCCTCCTTATGTGCTTATCATAGCAAGCATTTGGGGCTGCCCTCAGCCCCTGACTCTTCTTCCTTATACTGTCACATCAATCCCAGGGGTGCTGGCAGGTTGCTAGCTGGCTCAGCAGAATTGTGGTTCTGCAGTGTTCTGTATGAAAAGGTCTCTGTAGCCAACCTCAGTGCAGAAAACAGTGCTGGAGTTTTCTGGGGGGGGGAGCACTTCTCGTGGATAGGAGGCAAAATGAGCTGCACATCAGATGTGCTGCTTGAATGTCTTTGGGGAAAAAATTACCTTAGTGGCATGGCTACTCCAGTATTTTCCTGTCATTTATTTGGGAGCCTCTTTTACATCAGGCAAGTAGGAACATGAACCCCCTCATGCTGTCCAAGCTTTTAAGCAATGCTGGTTTTTCGCCACAAGTCCTGGTAGGGGCTTGTAGAAGGTGGCAGCTAAAAAGGTGGACAAAGCCCATCCCTGGGAAGCTGCCCTGCATCTCCACAGCCTGTGCTCTTGTCTGGCTCTGTAATGCCCACTAATGCCCTCTGAACTCCTGCTCTGTTAGGACTACAGCACATCACGCTACCCCAGCCTTACCACCAAGCTCAGGAGCACTGTGGCTACTCTGGTCTTGTTTCCTCCCCAGTGAATCATTTCAAATCTGAAGATAAACATCTCAGCGCTGCTGCCTGCATGAAAATCTCTGGGCTTCAGTCTCAGCCTCCCAGCAGGAAGAGTGAAAAGGGTGGAAAGCTGGCACAGCAGAATGGTGATTCAAGCTCTCCCTTCGGTTTTCAGGCTATTTACTCAAAATAGCCCGTGAGAAAGATGTTGGGCCTCAAGCACCTATTTAACAACATTACACCTATTTCTGCTCAAACTAGTCAAGGAGGGAAGGGAGAATGTAATGCCTTAGTGCAAGTTCTCATAGACAACATATGAATATGTAGTACAAAATGTTCTTTCAAGGTGGGGCAAATGTTTCTAATCGTGACACAAAAAGAAGGTATTTTGTAACATTTTCAACAACTTGCCTGTGAAAAAGTGTTTATGTGAAATATGTTTAGATGTAGACTACCTCATATGACACTGAAATATTTCAAGGCTCTTTCTGAGTAGGCAATAACCTAGTTTTGTTGGGGTTTTTTTAATCAAATCAGCTTCCTCACAGCTAAATTAAATAATTTGAGTGTGAGATTTTTTTGGGGGGGTTACTTTTATTTTTTTGCCTTTTCCTCTTTGGAAAAAATAAAGCTATGCTAAGGGGAGTGATTCCACTGCACATGGGTTTTACGCATTCAAAGCCTCCTTCATTTCAGAATGAACTTCCTCATTCAGAGGAAACCACAGAAATATTCGGCTAATAAATTTTAGTGTAAGATTTCAAAAGTTGGTTCACACACTCCTGAAGTCTTGAAGAATTTCAGCTTCCAAGAACCTCACATACTACTTGTCCCTTCTGAAAAACATTTTGTAGACCTGGCCCAATGTGGAAACAGTCTTTATTTCATGTCTATTAGGGTTTATACCAAAAACAAAGACATGAATAATCCCCAAATTGTGGAGACTGAAAAATTCAGGTATAAATTTTGCAGCACAGTCTCCCATTTGAAACATTTGGATTTGGCCCAAAGTCCAACTGAGCAGATACAATTAAGGCCTGAGTTTTCTTTGACTAATGCTGCACATGCAAGTGTTCTGCAGTTGCTTATTAACACCATCAGCCAGCATAAGTCAAGCATGAGTGGAACAGCCCTTGGTTACACAGACATCATCCTTTTTTTGCCTGCCACCACCTGGTAGAGCCAAGAGCAAAAGGAAAATAAAAAGGCTTCCAAGCAGGCGATAGACAGACAGACGTGGAAGCCTTAATTGTGACTTTCTGCCCTTTCTTTAGCTCTCAGCCAAACCATAACTCATCAGAAGAAGGTTCACAGCCCTTCCTGCCTCGAAGCCTGGCTCAGAAACCACAACAGGGCAGGATCAGGTGGTGGGTGCCATGATTGGTGGAATTATGCAAAGGCAAAACCAGAATCAGGGTCTAGAAAGCATTTTCCCCAGATGGAAACTCCTGGAGCAGGATGAAAGGGGGGTGCCCAGCACAGCAGGAACAGGAGCAAGGCAGGATCACTGGGCCCTGGCTCCCACCAGAGATGCCACTGCCACGAAGGTGCACTGGGTTCATCTGGGCATCCCTGGTGTAGGCACTGTGGGACAGCACGTGTGGGGGCTGTGAAAATTCAATGCAGCCAAAATGTTTTTCCAGGATCCAGTAAAGGCATGGAGGGGAGAACTCTGCTGGTGGGCTGGCAGGGAGATTCCTTTTGGGTTTGTGCTACTGTAGGGTCATGGTGCTACTTACACTTCCCAGCCTCCTGCTTCTGGCCCACTGGCCCTGCATCAGCAAACCTGGCCTTGGAAATCCTGCTGGAGAAAGCACCAGGCATGGAGGGTGCTAAATTTCTCTCCAAACAGAATTCATCTTCTGCCTGCATCAGCTTTGGAACCACAGAGAATTTCCAAGCTGGAGAAAAATCCAAAATACCTCGTGTAGAAGCACCTTTCCCTTGGATTTTTATTATCATAATTTTTAAGAATATATTTTTGTACCGAAACACTGTCAGCATTCTTTATACAATGGAAAATGACACAGTCATCATGTATCATGTAAAAGAGTAAAAACAGAGCAAGACAGGAACATTTCAATTCAATCTGGAGTACAAATAGAATCTGATGTATAGCTCAAAAGCCACACACCAGATAAAAAGATCATCTGGAAAACAACTGGTTCTTTTTCATTTTGGAAGTAGGAAGAAAAGTCAGGGAACCTCAAGTGTTAAGGCTAAAGATTCAACTTTTAACTTTTCTTTTATAAGTGGGAGCCTGATTCTTAATTCATCTGCAGCAGCAGCAACAACCCCCTGGCTTTACAAAGAGATTTGCACTTGCATGAAGTAAGAATCAGGCTTCTATGCTCAGAGGACTCTGATTGACCTCAACAGGCTTTGGACTAGAGCCACAGTTGGAATTTCAGCTTGCAGTCTAAGGCTTCTTAACTGCAGGCCAAATTAGCACAAAATGAGGCTTTGCATTGGCATTCTACCCTTAACTTTGGATATTCCAGTTCTGGTTGCTTTAAACCACACTTTTATTGCAGGTTTAATATAATTCTCTTTGTGAGATTCTTCTCTCTTTTTTTTTTTTTTTTAAATACTGTGCTACAAAGGATGTTTTTATAGTCTGTGTTTTAGTCCCTATATTACGCGTTTTCAAAATTGCCTAAATGTATGTTTATATAATGATTATAACTACTCAGAAAGACCCACTAAAGTCCATTGTGAGCAGCCAAGAAAAAAAGTGTGTTTAGTCCTAAAGAAGTCAAGAAAAGTGGCTGTGTTCATTTATAGTGTAGCGCAATGACTGTGTTTATACAGCTATACCTACTATTTTAAAAGCTACTTGAAAAGTTATTATTCATGTGCAGTAGCTGATTTTCAAGCATTAATAACTTGGCTGTCTAGACAAGTTTTAATTGTCATATCAAAGGCCAAATATGTTCTCAAACAAGTGTAAAGAATCTCCCATCTCCCTTGGAAAGGGGCTGGTTCTCTTTCTGAACTAAGAGGTTGCCAAATTTAACTTTTTCTCAGATTATGAAAGCACAGTTAAACCCACAAATTTCATGCTTAAGTTTTCAAGATGAATCGGCTTCAACTCAAACCTATCCTGTGCAGCAAAGTTAGTAAGCCCTGAAAAACAGATTCTAGTGAATATGCAGAGTTCCCCCCACCAACTACCATGCCCACGTTTTCCCAGGGCCTAGAGGGCTCCATTAAAATGTAACTAAATGTGTGATAGGAAACACGGTTTCTCAAGAACGATATGTAAAGTTTACCCAAAGAACCTAAGACATTTTGTACATTCAAAATGTTTACACTTTGCTGTTCTTAACCGTCAGTGAGATTGTTCATTTTTTTACTAATAATACATACAATGAGTATAAATAAATAAACTACAGATAAGTTTTAAAAATTGTATTAACAATACGTTGTGCAAAAACTCATAACGATCTACATTCTATGCAAATACCCTGACTAAAATACACAGGCTGTGTCCACACACCCTCAGTCAGTTTTTGCACAGTCCTTGGGCCAAGCCAGCAGCTGAGGGCAACCAGCAAAGTTCCATTACAAGCCATGGAGGTGATGCTGATGTACACCAGCAGAAGGGCAGGCCCCAAGGTGTGTGCAAAAATGCCATAGAAATCAGTGGGAATTGTGCTTGACTAAGGACTAGACAGTTTGATTGTACCCCGTTAAAGTGAGTGGGAGTTTTGCCATTGATTTCCATGGAACCAGGCTCAGGCCCCGGGTAAGGACGTCAGCACGTGGCCCTATGTGGTGCTACACTACTCCACTTCAGTGCAGAAACAATATTTGCAAAAGAAAAACTTGGTTTTGTTGTCACTACTGTTCAGTAACCGGTTTTAGCGCCGCATTTCCGAAATTGCCTTTCTGTGAGATTTGAAAGAAGACTGCAAGTCTTTCTGAATCCATTCCAATTTGATTATCCAGCACAGGTGGGCTATTTTGATCCAAGAAAAACGTCTCAGTGTCTATTAACCAACAGTGCTCTTCATTAGGATTAAAAACAGCCCGGTTCATCGGCACAGGAGTGAAGAACTGCATGCGGAAAAGGAACGGGGCAGCCTTCCTACCATAGCTGTGTCCAGAGCCGGCTGTCACTGCTCCAAACGGACGATGGCACCTGAGCTGGTTTGGAATCTGCAGTCCTAACAAGCTCAGCCAAGTTTTGTAAGCTGAAGGTCTCCATTTATCTTTATTGTGTCAATTGCTGACAGTGTTTCAATACGGTGGTAAAAATCAAAGAGCTGATGTCCATCCACAAATATTCTAAAACGGGGGTGCTCGCAAAGTATCTCAACCTGTAAAAGACAAAATGTTGAAGCGCGTTGTTCACAGTGTAACTAGAAAGTTAGTTCACAGCACACAAGGAGCATTTTAAACACTGTTGCTGCAGGTACACATTGTGCTACTTATGTGCCACACAACAGGCACGGCTGAGACCTGTTTGGCCCCTTGACACCAGTTACACTGTGATGGATCTGCTCTTACTGCTCAGGGACATTAATCCAATCTCACGTTGGCATAGCAGTAAAGCATGCTGTAACCCAGTCCACTGGCTACTGGGAGGTTTTGCCTCTTGGAATAATGCCAGAAACAGACTCAAACTGCTAATCCCAGGAGGAAGAAATTTTATCTCCAACACAAACTTTGTACTTCTTGCTACAAAGTTGTTGTTGTTGTTGTTTTGCTGCAGAATTAGGGGGAAGTTTCCTCTGCAGTGCTTTCCACACTACTGTAAATTTACTGGAAGAAAGTGAACATGGAAGGGGTAGATAGGTTTGTCCTCCCCTCCTACACATACAGAGCTGCTGCAGAACTAAAAACCCTTTACTCCCGTGGCTGCAGGCAGTCCCTGTTGGACCAGGCTCCATCCTGGGGCTGCAGCGAAGGAAATGCAGTGCAGGATTGCTGGAATTCAGGTAGACAGTTCTCATGAGGCACAACCAGGATCAGGGAGGGACACAGCTCATCCCTCCTCCTAAGAGACCTACAGAAACGCTCTGGAAAAGCAACAAAGCCTGGAGCTGAACAAGTTTGGACAGGTGGGGAGATTCCTGGTGTTATGGGGTGGCTTGAGAGGGTGCCCTGTTGTTAAGTTTTTGCAGGAAGCTGGGACATGAGGGCACAGAACGTGCACTTCTTTTACAGGCCCTTGGAGACCTCCAGGTCTAGAAAGATTAAGGAGAAAATCTGCAGGGAAGCCACATGTAAATCCTGGGTCATTTCAAGAGGCTGGTAGTCCAGAGTGAAGTGCTGCTGCCAGACACTTGACTCTGCTGCTATTACAGTGCATAAAAATGGGAACAGGGCCCATGACTGACTGAGCCGAAGCCCAAGTGACTTGGAGCACATTGCACTGGGAGAAGTGGCAGCAGGCAGTGCAGGAGAGCTGGAACTCCTGGGCACCTGGTGGTGCACCAGGTAGCAGGGAAGCTGCTCCTATGTCACTGCGGCAGGAGCAGCGTGCCTGAGGCCTTGTTATGTAAAAGAGATGGTTAAGAGCACTCACGGTCCGCTCTTCGAATCACCCGCGGCCACGCCACGGCGGTAATTGCACTGGATCACCAGTAATTGGCAAGAACACTTAATAGTCTCATTTATTCACTGAGAGGGAGACCATCAAAGGTACAAAGTCAATTGGTAGCCTCAATTCCATTTGGACATTTAGGAAAAAAGGAAGAAAAAAATGAAGAACAACTCCCTTTCTCCAGTCTCTCATGCTAAACGTGCGATATTGCTGCCCTGTAACATCAACTCTCATTAGCGGGACACACACAAAACTTGCTCTGGGTAATTTGTCTGGCTCGTTTGAGGGCCCAGTCACCACCCAGTGCAGGAGGCAGTGGAACCCTCTCAGCTGGAGCAGGACCCAGCCTCCAAGCCTTTTCAAGTGCATTTCCCACACCACCAAAGGGTGTTGCCAGTTCTGATGGGAGGCAGAGTTTGTAGAAGCAAGTAGAGCGCAACCAATTTGCAGCAAAACCAGTCATAAACACCCTCTTAACACCCAGGCATCTGGGGAGATGGTGAGCTTTTGGGGTTGGGGGAGATTATTTGGGGGCAAGAAGGATTAAGAGAGTTTGGCAGCTGGTCAGAGCACTGGCATTCAGCAGAGGGGCCAGTGAGGTTTTTTAAGAGGGACTGGGAGGAGGAGGGGTTTTCTGGGTCAGCTGCATGAAAAAGGCATGCAGCCTTTTTCCTCAGTGTAGTGAGAGAGAAGCAGCCGTCTGCAGCTGCATACTTTGCTAGTCCTGATTTGCAAAGACATCTTCACGTAACCATAAACACTACAGATGGGAATCTGCTTCTAGGTCAACCCAGTCCATCCACAGCACCACAGCACTTCCATGTACATCATCTTCAAGTGACTACAGACTTAAATTTGATGGAAGGTTTAATCCCGGGGTTCAGAAAAGAACACCACTATTGCTTAGCTGTTTAATCTGCTAACACGAAGAGCTACGGTCAACCTCAATGTAACATCCCCGGAGACAAAGGATGAACATGATCCTTATTAGCTGCACTAAATTGCAAACACTATGTCCATTAACAAAACCCATCAAAACATACAGCAGTCCCACTGAATATTTACATTCTCCAGTAATAACTTGTAATGCACTAATAACATAGAGGTACTTTTTAATTTACGGCTATAAAACTAAGCTCAGGAAGTCGCGCTTCATCACACAGAATTACAACCTCCGACTTGTCATAGCGCCCAGGTGAGGTGTTCGTAGCCCCATCTGAACTGCCTGCAGCTGCACGTAGCAGCGGGATCTCCACGCAACTCGGTGCACACAAACAAACCAGCAACTGGTGTCTCAACCCGAGCAGTGCGGGCTGCACTGTGATTTCATGAAAGCCACGTCAGGTTCTGCTGCAACTCGTATCAAATGACACTTTATCAGGCACGGTGTAAGCCACTGCCAACCTGGTACTCACCCTAAAAGGCTGGTCCGGTATAAATGGAAAGTAAGGAATAGATGATTGCTCTTCCCCCCATTCTCCGGCTACACAAGAGTTTCTGACAAACTGTCTCTCTGTAAACACAGCTTTCAGTTCTATGGCTACATCCGCAGGAGGATCTTCTGACTCCCCACAAGTCAGACTGATGCCAAAGCTGCAATACAAACAGAACGGCTCTCATTCAGCCAGGAAAAAGTAAACAAGCCCCAAAAGCCGCCAGTCTTATTTCTCAGCTTTTTAAAGCCACACAGCCGCACAGGGAGGAAGACAGCTCAGCTCGTTCAGAGAAAGCTCAGCAAGGACAAGAACATGGTTATGGCATATATATGTGAGTGTGTGTGTGCACGGCGTGGTGCATATATCCGTACATATATGCAGATATATATGTTCTATATGCTCCTCCACTCCCAAGTGAAAACGGAATCCCTTGAAGAAATGCCCCCTCTATGGGTCAAAGGAGAAATCAGCATGCTATATTTAAAATGATAAAAATAATCCTTTCCAGAAAGGAGGGATCCGTGTGGATGTGTGTGTGTGTGTACGTGCGGGTGGCCGCCCGCCTTCGCCCCCTCCCCGAGCCCAAAGCCCCCAGAGCGGGCAGCCCTGCTCAGGTGTTACCTCTCGGGGTTGAGGTCCACTATGCCCATAACTAAGATCTTCTTTCCCGGCCTCATTCCTCCTTTGATGTGCCCACAGAAGGGGACGATCTGGAAAGGACAGGGGGAGGTTGGCGAGGGTCAGCTCGGCATCAGCACCGGCCGCCCTTGTGCAGCCGGAGCTGAGCGGGGGCGGGTAAAGGGGTTAACAGAATAAAATCCACCCCCACCCCCTCCCCCCCCCCCAAAAAAAATAAACAAAGGTGATTTACCAGGCGAGGGAAGTACACATCAGCTTGCACCGGCGATCCCAGGGAGTTGTTTAAATGCCCGTCCTCTATTTTCTGCAGGTAGAAAGGAGAGCGCTGAGGCAGGGCCAGGCGGAGCCCCCCAGCCCGCCCCGCTCCGCAGGTGCCCTGCCCGGCCCCCCAGCCCCGTCC
>VZRZ01000207.1:807-73241 GCA_013398175.1 Climacteris rufus | reverse complement strand
CCCGCTGGGGTGGGGGGACGGCCGTGGGCCCGGGCGGGCGGGGCCTGGGTCCCTCACCTGGCGCCTGCAGGTGATGGGTGCCTGGGGAGGGGCCACAGGAGCCCCGCGCCCTTCATGCCAGGGATCACCTTTATGCCCGAGCTTGCACACCCCGGCGAAGAGGAGGTGCCGGGTCGGGCGCCCTGGGTGACTCCCGTCTCCAGAGGTGGGGACACGGCTCGGCCCCTCCGAAATGAACCACCACGCCGCTCCCCGCCGTGCCCGTGGCGGGCACCCTCCGGGAGCTGAGGCCCCGAGCGGGGGCGGTGTGCAGGGCTGCCGCCGGAGCGTGAGGGGAGTCTCCCGGCCGAGTGCGGCCGCAGCTGCCCCGCAGCCGTCCCTGCAGCCTCGGGCGAGGCGCGGCAATTGCATAAGGCGGCCGGTGCCGGTGAGCTCCCATTGACACGCAGTGGCCGCAGTTATGCAACGCGGCGCTGTCTGCGGGTGTCCCGCTCTGCGGAGGCACGGCGACCTCCGGCCGAGGCCACGGCCCTGCCCGCGCCGCGCCAGGAATCCCTCGCCTGTACCGCAGCCGGAGTGACTCGTCCCGCCTATCGTGCTGTCATGGTCCTGTTAACGAGTTTGGGGTCTTGTGTGGGGGGAACTGAAGAAGGCTTTCTTCTCGCTTCCTCACCACTGGGATTTGACGGCATGAGCATCTCTAGAAATGTGACACAGGAACTGGACTTGGCCTGTGCCCTGAGGACCTTGCACAGGTCCCTTGGCTTTCCGTGCCTCTTGCTTGCACACTGGGCTGGGTTGGTGAATGTCCCTGTCCTTCCTCCTCTGAGGCACTGTGAGGATTAATTACGTTGAGTAAAGTGGAGTGGGAGAAGCAAAGTCACTGCAACATTTAGGGTTTCAGTATGATGGTGTCCATTGGGAAACGCTTGCAGTCAGTAGGTGATGCCATTTGAGAAATCAAGAGGTACTGAGAGTAGAGATTGTGCAAGTGTTTAGACGCTTGGCTACTTTTTCGGTAGTGCCCACTAATTTGGGCACGTTTTCATCTCTGGATGCCCAGCTGGAGATGGCTCATAGAAGCTTATGTTTGGAAGGCGTGGTACTGCAGTCATGGCTTCTTCAGCTGGGCACAAAGGCAGTTTTCCCTGCCTGGAGACCTGGCCCAGGTCTCGGCATGGGAAAACCACTGGACTGTTTTCTTCTTGCCAGAATGTTGGATGTCAGCCGACACCACACAGAAAAGCATCTTGCTGGAGACTGAATTTGTAAATAGTGCAGTAACATGAACCCATCACACATCAGAAACATCCGGCTTTCCAGTGGTGAGGTGAGTGTATTCACAAGTTCACCACAAAGTGGAACTGGAGTTAGCTTGATGGTTTTGTCAGCTCCTGTGTGCTGCTCACCTCACCACAATGCTGAAGCCACCTGCATTATGGGGGGGTTTTGTGTTGGCCTAAGAGAGAACAGAAATAATCCTAAGCCTTTTTAAAAATTTATTTGTATGGTGTTACACATTGTCCAAAGAACTCTTCTCAGAAGCCTTTGTCTTCTGTGCGGTACAGAGAGCCACTTTGTTGGATAAAATTAAATTCACTGGACATAAAATCAGGCCAGCCAGTTGTTCGTGCCAAAGCATGATGTTTTATGAAGAGAGAGGTCATCATTGTGTATTTGTTTTGTAGCTGGTTTTAATTGAACTTTGTAATTTCAAAATAATTAAATACCAAGACTTGTCCGTTTGGCTAGCTGCTTTGCCTTGTGTTTGTCTCTTTGGCATGTTTTCCCAAAACTAGCACAAATGGAGCATTTGTTTTGTTGGCCATGGATTGACTGGAACAACCTGCACTATGAGATTGTGATGGGAAAGGGCATTCATGAGTTTTCAAAGCTCTGGTGGTCTGTGCCTTTCTGTTTCTGTGCCATGTTATTCTCTTGCCATACAACAGCCCAAGAGAACATTAAAAATCCTGTGTGCACTGCAAACAAGGTGAGGCAGCCAGAGAAGAGCTCTGCCTCTGTGTGCTGCTGTCCTGCCTGTGTGATGGTCCCTCCTGTAGTTTCTCCGAGGGAGATGTTCTGCAGCAGGAGATTACCTGCAGTGCCCAGCAGCCTATGGAGCAGGGTTCCACTTCTGGGCAGCACCCTGCCTGTCACCCATGGAGAGGCTTCCTTGAGACCCAGCTTCCTAGCAGGTTCCCCTCTGCAAAGGGCTGCAGGGTCAGTGCTGCACCTAAGCTCCTGTACTCGTTCTTCTGAAAAAGGGGAGGTCTGAGCCAAATCTGTTCCCTCACCCCCATAGTCCTTGTTAAATCATCTACACAAAATAGGCCCCGTTCAGTATTCCCTTCTTGGCAGGGAAGCTCTTGAGTTACCATGCTCGAGGGCCTGAGGTTGCAGACCTTGTGGTAGTAGCTGAAACAACGTGATAAACATTTGTGCACCACTGAAACAGTGCTGAGCTACAGCATTATTGAGGTACCCAACTTGCCTGGTTGACCAAGTGCAAAAAACCTTGTGGATAGGTATTGTCTTCCATTTCTGGGTTTGTACAGCCTTTTACTCAGTGGGAGCCTGGGACTCTTGAAATGCAGAGAATCAGACAAAGATTAAAAAGAAGTGGCATGGCGTGAACATCGTTTGGGAGCAGTTAATGACATGCCCAGCCCAGCCACCAAAGCCATTGCTGAGAACTGGCAAACCCAGAACTTCATCTTAATCCCAGCACCTTGTATCTGGCAGCCACTCCCTCTGATGATTTAAAAAGGTGTATCTAATTCTTTGCTGGCCTTCACCGGCAAGGAATGCAGCACGATTGCAAATTTGGTGTGGTATAATTACCCTGCCTTTCTTGCCCCATTACTACTGACATTACTCTCCTCATGCCTGGGTTTATAGGCTGACTCGTAGAACCTCTCTGGTTTGTTTTGCTTTTTTAATGACAATGTTGAGAGGATGGGAGGTGTTTGCTGGTTTCATGGAAGCTTCCTTTGGTTTCTGGGTGGCAAGGCACCCAAGTCCTGGTTTTTGTAAGACTCGGAAAAAGCTGAGTAATACAATAAAGGAGAATGTCTGGGAATAAGTTTTATTCGGTGGTTGGAGCCAAGTGTTTAATAGTTCAGAGGAATCCCTCCTTTTCAGAATTACACCAGTAAAATGGCAATGCTGATTATTTGGGTTATGTGGTGGGCTTTTTTTACCTTTGTAGCTTTGCCACTGAAAGTCCTCAGGCAGAGATCTTCTTTTTTTCAGGCATAAATTTGCCCTGGGTGGGTGTCCAAGGCAGGACTTGGGAGAGGGTAGTACTGACAATGTGTAGGGGTTTGTAAGGGGCGAGGGGCTGGAGAGCAAAGCAAATGTTGTACATGCCTTCTTGCCATGTGACTTCACAGTGTTCCAAGGACAGGTTCCTCTGACACTGTAGGGAGGCCAAAGCACAGGGTGCTGCGTTCTGGTGGAGATGTTCCTGACCCTGCCCTCCCACGCTCACCCGTGGGAAAGACAAGTGACAGTAATCGGTACGGACGGCGTGGGGAGTGTTTAGCGGCCTGTGCACTGTCACAGGCTTGTGCTGTCACATCCTCATGGAGGGAGGAGGGAACCCAGGGCCAGGAGCAGCACCCCTCTCTTGACATTTATTTGATGTGGCTTCACTGCTTCTTGTTGCCCCCTGGATTATTACGGTCAAGGGTTTTGCCCTTAGGGTTCAAGCTCTGGCTGTGCGTGAACCCAGTGGAGAAGTCGGTTTTCTGGGGCTCCCAGTAACAGTTTGTGTAAACTGGAGATGGTCCCAGTGAGTGAGTCATTTGGTCACACACAGAACTGCTGCACATCTGGTGCAGAATGTGTGTGTATCAGAAATACCTGTCTTGATGATTGTTTACTGAAGTTTGCCCCGGGATTCAAGGACATGTGCATTAAGGCATGTCAGATACAGAGGAAGCCACCTCCAGCTCAGTGCTTGCCTCTCCTCTTAGCAGACGGGGCACCAACCTGCACCCACAGCTCCCTCTGGCCCTGGACCGGCTGTGGGTGCTGGGTGGGAGGAAGCAGCTGGCTGGGGAAGAAGAAGAGCAGGAAGGTCACCATGAGGACACGACTTCCGTCATCTGCCTCTGGACCACTGGCTCCTGCATTGCCAATTTTGGGTGAGCCGTGGCTCCCACATCCCAGAGGCAGGCAGGAGAGGTTCCCAGCTGTGCCCATGCCACACAGAGGGCAGAGGGAGCCAGAGCTTGGGCAGCGCCTCTGCTCTGCCCCCGTGTCCTTCCCCATGGGTGCAAAGACCCATCTCTGCTGTCCTTCTGGGAGCCAGCAGGGCCTGAGGCTGTTTCTCATCTCTTTCTGCAGCTCCCCACCACAGTGAGCTGTGGGTGGGCTCACAGCTGAGGTAAGCTGTGAGGGTGCTCCAGGCACATCTGGGCAGGGGAACACAGCTCCCCATGGGCCCCCAGCTGGGGTGAGGTGTCCCTGTGGCTGCAGGCAGCTCTTGGGCAGAGCTGCCTGACAAGAGACACAAGGTGGCTTGGAGTTCACCTCACTCCCTGTCCGTTCCTCCTGCACAGGACACACAAGGAGCCAAGAGAGCCTGGGTGACCCACCTGGAGCTGAGATACCTCCACAACATTGAGGGTCTCTCTGCTCTGGGCTCAGGCCCTGAGCACTGATGCTCCAGTTGAGCAGCAGAGGCTTCACTGCTCACCTTGTCCCACTCTTCTCTCTTTCCCAGTGCAGTCCATTCAGTGCTGGGAGCCTGGAGAGACTAGTGGAGGCCAGGCAATGGGAGCCTTGCAGCTGCCTCTGACTGTGCTGTGGTGCAGGGATGAGCAGCCAGTGGCATGAGCTTGTGTGGGAGGGAGGGAAGGGGAGTCCCATGGTGCCAGTGAGGGAGATGAAGAGGGCTGAGGAGCCACCAGGAGCACTGGTATGTCCTTGCTGGCAGCACTGGGAGAAAACCTGTCATGCAGGACAGGGAGCCTGGGAGGACAGAGAGTCCCAGCTCTGCTGTGCTCAGGCTACTGGTGCCAGGTGTGGCTCACAAGTGGCCCTTTCTGCTGAGGGGCTGCTCTCCCAAAGGGAACAAAATCCTGCCTCCTCCTGCCTTTCTGATTTTCTCAGAGCTCAGTGACTGTTGCTGCAGGTGCTGATTCCTGTTCATCAGCTGAAGCACTGTGACTCCTGGGCCCCCGCACTGATGTCCACAATAAAATGGTCTTTCCTCTCTTGCGAGTGTGTTTCCACAGGATGTTCTGGAGTGAGGAGCTGTTGTTTGGGGATGAATCCTGAGGGAGGATTGAGTTTGGGATCATTCCTTGTGCCAGCATCCTTCCCAGCAGACATCAGGGCTGAGTTGAGGTGCTTTAGGAGACAAACTAAAGCAGAGTATCTCACCCAAGTGTGGAGGTTGTAAGGAACATGTGGAGGTTATCTGGTCCAACATCTGCTCCAGCAGGATTCCCTAGAGCAGGCTGGCCAGGACCATGTCCTCATGAGCTTAGGGAATCTCCTCAGAGCAGGGCCACTTGTTCAGAATGAGGGCAAGACATAGGCAGGGCATGGTGGCCAGGAAGGGCTACAGGGCCTCAAACAGCCACCATCACCTGCAGCTTGCTGTCTCCTGCAACCAGCCATCCCCTTGCACATTGGTGTTGGACAGTTTCCTCTGACCCCCTAGCTCATGGCAATGAGAGAGGTTCACGTCCATGCATCCTGGTGTGTGATCCAGTGGACACCCGCACCCAGACAGAGGAGGAAGGATGAGCACTGTCACCACTGTCTCTATATTGCTTGTATATGCACAAGTTACGAGTTGCAGGTTGCCTGTTATGAATTAGAGAACCTGGGTGTTTGAAACCAAATGAATGAAGTGGTGAATGAGTGAAATGACATGTTAGACTCCTATGTACAAAGGAGATTGAGCCTTTACTTGCTGGGGTTTTCTGTTTGCCTTCCTAATGAGCTCATAAAACATAGTTGAATTTATGGAGTACCTTGCACTGTAAATATGAGGTATCCAAACATACCACGACACTGCTCAGTCCAGAAGAGGCTTCCTGTAGCTTTTCACTGTCTGCAGGACAGGGTGGGGGCTATTTACTATTTTGAGAAGCTCTACAGGGAATATTCTTCACCTGTAATTTAAAAAACCTCCCTTAATATTCCTGGTTTTAAAGTGCTTTCTGAAAATTACATTTTGAAACATGGGAATCTCACCTTTAATTGCTGGCCCCAGCCGTTCAAGTTATATGCAGAGCAAATTCTGCACTGAGTCATATGTGGGGAGTGCAGTCCCTGCATGGATTTCCTGGGCACCACTGGTTTGTCCAAAGTGGTTTGCTGGTTTTGGTGCATTAGGAGCAGAGCTGGCACCTGGCTGAGTCCTGCACATCTGCAGGTACAGTGTGAGAGTCACAATTTCTCTTCATCCTCCAGCAGTGCCTTCAGAAGACCCCGTTCAGTCAGCACATCTGCCCGGGTGGGAACGAGATCGTTCCTGTGAGGGAAAGGAGAGATGGGAACTGCACTGAGTGGCTGACCAAACCAGGTTTCCCTGCCTGTGCACATGGGTTTCATGTGCTGTGTTCCCACCCAGGACTTGTTGCAGTCTGAACTCCTCTTCCTGTGTGGGTCATGTGAGGTCCCCTCCTTAGCAGCACTTTGCTCTTACAGGCGTCCTGCTGTGCATTGCAGCAGTTCAGAGCTAAATAATTTATCTAGGAAGAATGGTTTGTACATGACTTAGAAAATGGAAGAGAAGAGGAATATTGCAGCAGCAAACTATGGGTTGGACAAAGGCATTTTGCCTTACAGTTTCTAAGCATTGCATTTTGCCACTTTTGTTTCAAAATTGCTTTCTCTCCCATAAGTATCTTCAAAAGACAAAACTGATCCAAAATGTTTCCTTTTTTTAATATATATTTCAGCGTGGTTCCTTGATTTCCATTTTTAATAATAAAGGTGAATAAACAAAAGAAAAAATCCCCAGAGCAATTTATTACCTAGTATTTAAAATAGAGAGAATGCTCATATGTGCTACAGCACACTTCATCTGTGGACATCAAAGTGTCTCATAGAGGTCGTAATCCTCATTTCAAAGATGAGGAAACAGAGGTGCTGAGAGAGAAAGTGGCTTAGCAGGTCAGTGATCAAGCAGGGCAAGAGTCCCCTGAGCCTGTACTGCAGGCAGAGGTGAGGGAGCAGAGGAGAACAAACCCATCCTCACCTAGTCAGGACAGCTGGGTCCCAAGTGAAGGCACAGAGATGCTACAGGGAGAGCACCAAACCATGCCACAAGCCATAGAGCCAGCAAAGCCTGGTTTCTTCCAGGTTTCTGTCTAGTAGTGCAGGGTTGTCTGCTGTTGGCCTTTGATGGTGCAATAACAGGGTACCACTGTGGGCTTTCCCTCACCAGGGGCACTGGTGGAGTCTGGCTCCTCAACTTTGTTGTCTGTTTTTCTAAAACCTTTGGGTACTTGAGAATTTTTGAGCCTTCCTGTCGTCTGTGATCACTGTGAGGCAGTGGAGTCACAAAGAACACATCCTTGCATGTACACACTGGCGTGTTCGTCTTGGCATTGCAGTTTTGTGGTTGCCTTATCCTATGGAACTACACAGTCAGTCAACACTTTAATATTGTAGATCTGTGGTTTTTAACATTTTTTATTCTGTAACAGGGTTCTGAAAGTGGATAAAGAGTGGCACAGCAAGGATGTTCACAGTGTTGATTCAGTAACCACTTATGGGAAAATGTTTCCCAAGGGGAGACATGAAATTGGATTTCCAACTCTGTAGCTTCAACTTCTTTGAGCCCTGAGAGGCTCACAACAGAGCAAGACTCATTCATGTTATTCATTTGATGAATAACTTGAGTGAGAAGGCTTCTTCATGCCTGCAGCCATGCCCCCTTGGGCCATGGTCCTCTCATATCTTGTTACCCCAAGAGGGAGAGGTTCAATGGGAATTTTGATGTGAAGATCTGAAGTAGTGGGTTTCAAGCTTTCTTGATTTGTGAACTCTGAAAATTCTCTGAGAGGCTGTTCAGCTTCATTGATGGTGAATTGAAACCTGCTGATAAGTGATTGGTTTTCTTAACTTTAACAGACCCATTAAAGGTAGGCCATGGATACCCTAGGTTTGCTGGCCAAAGACTGAAACCAGTTGCTCTGAAGAACACCCCTGGTATGTCAGGAGTGCTTCTAATGGATCAGAAGAGAGCATCTTGCCCTCTGAAGACTAAAAGACAGCTGCTGGATGAGTGTATAGAGTTACATGGCATATAGAGTTATATGGCCATAAGTTAATTAGAAGGTCTCGGAGTGTTTTTCATAAAGGGATTTGCCTCTGAAAAAATAGACACGATTTGTGAAAGTAAGTTTGCTAAACAGAATTTTTTCTCCCTCCAGATGCTGTGAGTGATACTTCCAGTGGGTGCTGCAGTGGGTGGGATCCTTGTGTGTCTGGTTACTCCCGGCAGGATGGTTTATCTGGAGGGGAAGGCCTTCACCCATTAGCGTCTAGTGCACTGGTTGTCTACTGAATGTTTTACATCCCCAGGTGCTTCAGTAATCTTCTTCCCTTAATACCAAGACTTTTTGCTGATTACCAATATGTTCCTTAGGCTAGTGAGGCTTTACAGTCTGTTGTTCAAAACCAGTTGTTTGGAGAACATACACAAATGGTGGTGGAGGAGGGATACCTGAAGATCCCTCTTCTTCACACCTTACCAGGAGAATATTCTTTTTACTGGTCTAGGTGGACGTGGTCCTCCATCTCTTCTATGAACCTAAAGTTCCTTGCTGGCTGCCCAGTGGTCTGATGTCAAGACAAGCCTAGAAATCTTTCCTTCCCTTCAGCCAGTGTGGGTGCTTTGACAGGATGTGCTGGCTTGATCTCAGACTGAATGTGACATTTCCATGTCTGTCTTGTCTTTGGTGAATGTCACAGTCCCCTTGGTTGAGGCTCAGTCCCCTTGATGTGACAACATGAGAGGTAAAGCAAGGAACAATCCTCTTTTGTTCCCGTGTACCCGTGTACCTCTTTTGAATCCCGTGGGATTCAAAAACCCACATTGAGGAGGCTGGGGATGCATTTTCTCAGTGTTTCTTATTGGCCATTTTAGGTTAATTGCAATTACCCAGCAATTATGGTAGCTCGTATTGGAGGTGTAGGTGAGTAGCTGGGGTTTGGGTATTTCCCTGCGGGATGCAGGCACACGGAAGGGAGGTGTAGGAGTTTCTGCCACCACACCTAAACCCTTTGTCAATCTCGGGCCAGAGCGCCCAGGGTGATTAATTGTTAATGATGGAGGAGCTGCATTGTTTGTCCTCTGAATAAATAAAGCATATTTTCCAGCTGTTTCCTCCTCCAAGTCTCTCCCAGCTCCTTCCAGGTTGCCCACATCACTCTCTTCTCCTACTCTCCCCATCTTTTCTGTGATTTCCTCCTGCTCCAGTGCTTGGAGCTCCCAGAGGGCTTTCCAAGGGCAACCTGAATGTCCTGAATATCCCTGTACAACCCCCTTCCCAAAATCATGTGTCAAAAAGTGATGGTTTTGCCTTTTTGCAATGATCACATTTAATTATTAGTTAAATATCGAGGTCAGCAGCCACTCCTATCCCTAAAGAAGTGCTGTGCCTTTTAAACAAGCGGAGCTGGAGGGCAAGGGCATTTAATGATCACACCATCTGCAGAAGAATTGACCTTTCCATTCGTCCTTCAAAACCAAGGTTGCCATATTTTCCCAGAACTTGTGACCTATATAGCAAGTTAGTGTCCTCTTAGGGTGGCTGGTCCTGAGGTGCCCATATTTCCTGCCACCTGTTTCAGGAACTGCCATGATTTCAGCATCCTTGTGAAAAACATTTCAGTCAATCCTTCAGGTCTTTCCAAAAGCAGAAATGCAGCACCATGGGACACACCAGAACCCATTCTGAAAGTAGTTCACTATTTAAATGGACAGACCCTGAGGACACTCTGAATCAATATGTAATAACAATGGTGCTGTATGAAACTTCCATTCCATCAGAGCAGCTCTATGACATTGATTTGTGCCAGAGAATAACTGGGGAGCTTTTCTATGTGTAAATCCACTTCCTAACCTGGCAGACTTTTACAGCATGAAGGTGTCAGTGCAATATTAGTTCTAATTTCTTCCATGTGTTCTGACAGGGATATGGATCTGGTCCTCTTTGCTGAAAGTATATCTCCTTTAGAAATGCTTTTTTCTGAAAAAAAAACTTCATTTGGAAAAAAAGTTAATTTTAATGACAGTTTTGTGAAGTTCAAATATTAAAGTCTTTTCATAGCAAAGGTATGTGGTTTTTCTAGCATAAAAATGCTTGTGTTTGCAGGGTTCTGGGAATCAGTAGAAATTATGCTAGCAAGAACACCCTTTTTTGTTTATATGTTGGGAAAGACAGTGCTGTAATTGTTTATAATTCTAAACAAAAATAAACTGGGTACTATTTTTCACTCACAGGCCATCCAATTGAAAAGTGTTCTCACCATCACCATATCAACAAGGCCAACTGTGAGGAGTGAAGGAGTTGGAGTCAGACTCATCTCACCACCTTCAGCAGCCCAGCCTCAGCACCATGAGCTTGATACTGGAGATTCTCTGTATAAAGGAATTTATAATGGAATGAACCATGGTCTACAATTATCTATTTCTACCCAGTGGGTTTTAAAGGAGCACAGAACTGCCACTTACAGTGTAAATACCCAATATCAGCTAGATAAATCCTGTGTTTGTTCCCTGAGATACCCAGTAGGTCTCCAGACTGCCAGTCTTACCTCCCACTCACCTGGGCACGGTGCCCACTGCATATATACAGCACCAGTCCCTGCTTAGCCTGTCTTAATTAATAACAGCTTTATTATCTGATAGGTACCAACAGAAAATAGCCTGCGACACAGAAGGCTCCTGCCCTGAGGATGTTTCCCTGTAGACAGATGGCAGGCAGAAAATATGCCAGAAATGCCCTGCCTTGGAAGGTTCCCCTTCAGACACTGCAGGCTGGTGTGGGCACCAGTTACAGAAGAGGTCTTCAAGGCTGAGGCAGCATGGAAAACCTGCAAGGGAAAAACATGAAACCAAACGAGGGAAAAAGACCCAACCAATTCGCCGGTGAGGATTTTACTTCAGCCCGTCGCTCTCCCTCTGTGCTTAGCACTGTGCATACACACCGTGTAGGAGAGCAGCTCTGCCCAGGCAGATACAGCATCCACACAGGCAGGGAGGAGAAGGGGTGGGAGGCAGCACGAACTCGGCTTAATTTTACAGACTTGAGACCGATTTCAGCAGCTGATGTCATGGCTGGTGTGAGGTCGGTGGGCCGGCGGCGGCAGAGGCAGTAATTAAAGCCCCGGCATTCCGGCCGGAGGCACAGCCACGTCCTGCTTCAGCTGAGGCAGAGCTGCTCTGACACAGCAGAAGCCTTTACGTAAGCAGGCCAGATTTTCATTTTTGGAGCAACAGTTTCAGAAGAACTACAGAAATTACAGACAGGGTTTGTCGCTATTTATGGGCGGAGGGGGTGAGCGCGCTTCTGTCGCCTCCTGTCTCGCACCTCAGTAGGTGACAAGCGTGTCAAGAGCGAGGGCTGCTCTTCCAGCCAGCCACACAGGGCTTCCCTTTGCCTTCCCATTTCCTCTGGGTTTTGTGTTGGGATAGCAGAGGTCTGCACTGGCATGTGAGACATTTTCTTATTGCTCCTCTACAACCGCAGTCGCATTTCAGCAGCGTTTTGGCGCGGTGCCCTGCTGGCAGCCCACGAGCGCAGTAGCAGATTCTCAGGCTGAAATGTTTTTGTTGCAATGCATTAGCCCATCTCTATTATTGCACAGGCTTTTCCTTTCCCCCTCATTTGTTTCAGCCATATCAGGAGGTGCGAACCTTTTTTCAGGGAATCTTTAATCTTTTTCAACGTTTGGAGCGAGTCTGAATAAACGCTTGTTAGGGGAAAAGCTTAATTGGAAGGACTTCGTGTGTTTCTTGGCTTGTTATTCTGGCTGACACCATCTCTTGAAGAAGCGGTATTACAACAGCAGTAGTGCAGCAATACACTTACAAAGGCCTGGTGCATGTAAACGTGATTGTTTGAAGGGCAAGAATCACACTGACATGCCTACCAACCCCTGATGTAGTCATTGCCTATCCCATGAGCGTGCTTTCCTGCTAGGCACACTCACCCAGTGGTTTTCTGGAAAAAAAGAGGCTTAAAACTGATAGGCATTTTCTAACAACACGTAAAACCGTGGGATAATTAAAGTCAAATACTTTAATTCATCAGTTCCCTTTTCAAGTAAAACCATTCAGCCAGAATAAGAACAATGGATGACTCCCTGTGAGTTCATCGGCTGTTAATCCAGGGTGTAAAGTAAAACAAACACAGCTTAAAACTTCTGTCCTGTTTTTTTCCCCACCTGTTCTTTAGACTGTTCATCTCTTTTGGAAAGCTTATTAGTTCAAGACTTTAAATTCATGGGCTACACGTGAGGAGCAAGGATGATGCTCACACAGAGGACATTGAGGTCTTGATTGGAAGCTGGGGTGGGAAAGGCAAAATGTTGGCATCCTTGGTGAGCAATGAAGGCAATGAAGGCAATGAGAGAGCAGTAGGCTGGGGGGGCATGTGTGGTTTGGGGATCACTGCCCAAGTTCAAAGCACTTATGCAGATACTTGCCTGTAATTATGTATTTAAACCCAGACCCCAAGAACTGACATACCTGCACAAACATACAGCTCCAAACCTGTCACCTAAGCATGTGCCTCTGTGCTTTGCTGAGTCAAAGCCTGCACAGTGAGGTGGGTTGGAGCAAGGGTATTTTGGGCTGCAGGCTCACACTCACTGGGACCAGCAGGGCAGAGCTGGAGTCTTTTGTAGGAACTGGGCTACCAACGTCAAAGTCTGTAGAAGCCACAGTCTTCAATTAACATCTTTCATCTTATTATCTCAAGCCTTTTATCTTCACATTTTCTTGTCTGTTTGTTTGTTTTCTTTAAATTTGTTTACATATACCGAACTGAAAGTTTTTCTGGAAATGCTGGTATGGCTTTTAACTGCAAGAATGATTCACTGAGAATAATTAATTCAAAGATCTTGGCATCTCTTCTCCTTGTAAAAAAGGTGGTGGATATTCTGTGATTTTCTTGAAAGATTTTCCCCCCTGAATGTGCATGTTTACACTCACACCCACGCAGACTCACATACATTTGCAAATGCAGACACTTCCCTCTTCTTTTGGAGCTTTTAAGTTCTGGAGCAGCACATCTGACCTGTACAATTAACCCTTTCTGCTACGTATCTCCTTGTCTGAAAGCAAGGCAGAGCTTTTGAGGTTTGTGGGACTCATCCTAAAGGCTTTGTGCATATCTGAAACCTCCTGAGCTTCCAGCACAGAGAGGCACATGCGAACAACAAGGATGATCTGTGCTCCATCCTAACTCCTGCAGTGGTTCAGGCTCCACCTGGGAGGCTGCTGGTTGGCCTGGGTCAAAACAGGCATTTTTCTAAGGAATTAAAAAGCACAGGTCTAATCCCAGCACCCAGGATTGTTCCCCAATGTTGTTTAATTTGTTAAATATCGCTGTTGATATAAAGGTTACAGCTTGCTCTCATTTTACTAACTATTAGCAGCAGAAAGAGTGAGTTCTACTTCAGATTTTGTAAGACCTAAGGAGTATTCTTAGGCAGTAAATTAAGCCTGGACCTTGCAAGTCTGGAAAACAAGCTCATGCAGAGCATAAGGGGTAGGATCCAAAAGTGAAGTCTCTCATGAAACTTGGAGTGGCTTCTTGCTGTAAACATCAGCAGTACTTGAAATATTTGCTTATTAGAGCTCACAATTTCATTTGAAATTTAGGCACCTAAAGAAAAAAACAAGGTGCTAAACACCTTTGAAGAGTAAGATCTAATTTTTTCCCTTGTTCTGAAAAAAGGTCACTTATGCAATGCCACAATTCCTGTAGCTTAGTACTTTGCACTGTTATTTCAGAAGTTAAAAGCTATGTTGGTGCTTTTTAATCACCATCACAGCATGACAAAAATTCTAGTTGCTTTGCAGTGATGGTCACATCATTGCAGTACTGACAGCTCCCTTGGGACCTGTGCAAGGTAACAAGCAGGCTGGAGGTGAGCTGGGTTTAGCCAAATAAACACAAGGAGCCCACAGCAGAATACAGAGTCACTCTGTAATTACACCCCTGTTTTTTCTGCCTTGTCTAAGAAACAGAGCCACTGGAACAGGAGAACTTTTATAAATTTAGGGAGGGTCAAGATTATTATAACTAACTATAAAAACTCTTGGCTCTTTGAGGCGTTTATTCAAATGTCTCCAAGCCCTTGCTCTTCACAAAGAGAGATAAATGTAATTATCACAGTTCTAAAGTGGGGGAAGATGAGGCTTAATTAAGTGCTTGTGGATAGACAGCAAATGAATAGCAGAGATGGGAACAGAAACCAGTTTTCCTGACTTCCACTGAATCCCGGTGCCGTCTCTATCAGGTAGACACCACAGTGGGATAAGGAAGACAAAAGTACCAGTGGGGCAAAGCTGAGTCCACAGACAGTCCCATGTCTGGCTGAAGTGTCTCTGGGATACACCTATGGTCTGGCATTTGGTGAACAGAGCCTGCCACGAGGAGCCTGCATGTTGTATGTGTGTGAGACCAGTTTGAATCTCATAGTTTTGTCCTCCCAATAATCCTAAAGTTTACTTGTGGGAAAGAGTTCCTGCTGAGGCATCACCCACCTGCTCCAGCACTGCAGCTCTGCTAAGCTGGGACTCCTGGCTTTATCCAAGTCAGGAAAGTCGGTGGTTTAGGCTGAAGCCACAGCGATATACACCCTATGCCAGCCACTGAGGGTTCTTGCCTTCCATCCTCTGTCAGTTTTTTTCCAATGACAGGAATGTTCATGCAGGCTCAGACAGGACCTGTGGCCACTGAGCCATGCACTGGGAGACTCCTTGTTCCAGAAAGCTGAGCCACACACGCCTGGAAGAAGAGGCTGTCCCAGGAGGTGCAGAGATGAGATAAGTCAGGCGCTGATTCCTCAAAGGCAGCAGCTAGCCGTTGTTTTCCCAGAAGGCTGATGATGGAGAAGGATAGCTTTAAAGTGTTCTGTTCTGAATAAACAGTGCCACAGCAGAGGAAGGGATCTCTCTTTCACCCCTCTTGCTGACTGTGGGGCAGATATATTCAAGCTCTCCTTTTCCGCAGTGCCTACCCAGCCTGAGTGCTGTGTCTTCCTTAGGCACCAATAGCTCTGGAAGTCACGGTGCTCATGGCATCTCCACAGGCTCTCTGGAGGCTTCTCCATTCATTTGACTTATTTTTTTTTCTATGGTTGTGATAGAAGTCTCAACTAATGAGGAGAATTCGTTGCTACACAAGTGAGATCACTTTCCTGTTTCAGGTCAAAATGTAACCTTGAGCTTTTGCAACAGATCAGACTCCTCTCCCTTTGGCTCCCTGTGCATGCTGGTGTGTGTCTGCAGCCATTTATCCAACCCCAGGAAGCAAATCAAGTTAAAGTGCCCAGAACAAGATTTTTCTAGCTTTTACTCATGACTTACTACATTGCAGCAGTGAGGCTTTCAAAACAAGAAGGTATTTCTAAGTCAGGCTGAAATGACAGGTTTTAGCACAGCCAGCAGGTATCTTGCTGCTTACAGCTTGGGCAATACCTGCTTTTGCTGAGAGTGGAAGGTACAACTGTGGCAAGGGGTGACTTTGATAGCAGAGGGAAACCTCTAAGTAGGAATCATAGTTTTTGCTTCCAGCCACAATCAGAGGACCTATTTAGCGTTTGCTCAGCTTGCTACAGGACAATGTGGGAGTTATTTTTATCCCACTAAAGTTTAAGGGTGAGCAAGGAAACCTTTGACAACTTACTGTCCTAACTAGGTTGAGTCACTGACATTTAGATGCTACATACAAATACATGCAAGTGCATGTATGCATCTGCTATTGAAGGTTCTCCAGTGGGACTTTCTATTCAGGGCTTTCAGGTCAGATGGCACTTAGAGATACTTGTGCTGGTTTTTGCCTCAAGTGCTTGAAGAGAGAAGGGGAGACTATGACTCAGTGTTCTGGTGGCAGCCTGATCATCACCCAGCTACTTTCTTCCAAAGAAAAATTTCGTAATACATGCCAGTAAAATGCTCATTTGTGAGAAACAAATTTGTGAAGATGGGAGGGGGGAGGGAGACATCATTCATCATCTGGAGGTGTGGGTGGAGATGCTGCTGCTGCAGCTCCCCTGCATCCCCTTCCACTGTGCAGATGCCAACAGCTGTAAGAGGAGCCCTGGGTGTAGCTCAGGTTTTGCTGTCACTGCTGATTCCAGCAGCTATTCTGGAATGCCACCTGCTGGCATTTTTCCTGTTAACTGCCCTCGAGATGAACTGTTGTGTGGTCGTGTTCCAAGCCTGGAAGCAAAGAGACCAACTTGGCCTTTTCAGACCTTTTTAGTGAATGTCCTTCTTGTTTCTTTGGAGAGAGGCTGCCCTGAGGCCTTGTGAAAAGTCCAGTTATGTAAGGGAGGGAATTTTTATGTGGGACCGGGAAAGGGGATGCTGATGCCAAAAGAAGTGATAAGAATGGACATGGGTGAAAAAAAACCAAGGAAAAAAGTAAAACAAGGGAGAAAAAATGCTTGCAGGCACTAGAGAGGGATAAACTGGAAGTCTTCCCTACCACAGTTCTGGGGAAGGGGTCATTTTATATCCATCAAACACCAGTTTAAATGGCCTTTAAAATAGAAGCATGTAAGTCCATGATTTTTCTTTTTTCACCAAAGTTTATATGGCACTGATTAAAAAAACCCCACATCTTCTTAGTTTTTGACTGCAGCATTTTAAATTGGAGAGGAACAGGAGGCACAGCTTCTGACTACTGGGCCTTTTGGCACCAACACCAAAATCTGCAGTGCTGATGTTTATAATCCCTAACAGTCCCAACAGCCAGACCAAAGCCAAGAACAAAGGCCCATAGTGGTCAGCCATCCTCATTCACACAGCAGGCAGAGCTCTGCATGCTGCTGCTGCATGCAATGGCAATAAAGCTCCCAGCTGCCATTCTCCTCATGGAGACACAACCCTGCTGCTCCTCCAGCTTCCTGGCTGTGACCTGCTGTAGCTCTGAGGTTCCAGTGAAAAACCCCCAACAAACTCCCAATGCACCCCTAGGGTCCCAGTAGCTCTGAGCAGCCCCAGCAGGGATCTCCACCCAGCCCTCTGCCCAGCAGCTCTGTTTAAGCCCAGCCTTGGGCTGCCTTGCAGGTGGGTTGGTCTCTGGTTTTGCTGCCTGGGTGGGCCCTTGGGGGGGATGTGTGGTAGCTTGTCTGCAGTCCCTGCCACTGACTGCACCCCCAGGGGACTCCTGGGCTTGGACCACCCCTTTGCTGTGTCTGGGGCTCTTGGTGGAAGCTGCTTCCAGCACCCAGCTCTGCTCAGGGACTGTGTTCTGGGTGAGGGCACAGACTGTGCTGGGTCTGCTTGTCATCCTTGGTGGGGCAGTGCTGCTCCCTAACGTAGATAAAAGCTGTTGGTACTCTTCCATTTCTTGTCCCTCAGGTAACTGTCTCCTCCAGGGTTTTTTCAACAGAAGGGCCTCCCATTACTGTTTTTTTTTTTTTATGTGTTTCTGTAGTCCTCTTTACTCAGGATGGGCTCACAAATTTTCTTTTTGTAAGTGAGGTGAATGAAATGGTTTCTCTGAAACGTCTCTGCAAACTGTATTGACTGATGGTGAAATCTTGCTGTCTGTGACTGCCATGAATGAATAGTTTTGAGCAATAACCTCTAGCCTTGTCCAGGACACAAGTTTACTAGGTACTCTAATTGGGGTGCCTTAGCTTGGCACTCATCCTTCTGGAATGGTCTGACCTCTTCTCCAAGCTTTTATTTTAAGAGACCAGCGAAGTTCTGGGTATGAGCCTAACTCTCAGCTGATGGTTGGGAGGACAGGACTGTTCTGGTGCTGTGCATCCAATGTCTGGGTAAACCATCAGCACCTGCAGAGATCCTGCTGGCACCTCTGGATAGCCTCCTGCTCATGGTCAGGTAGGAGAGGCTGCTGGGACTTGCAGGGGTTTTGTTTGGTTTTACATATTTATTTCCCTTTCTGTTGGATGTAGAAGTTGATGTATAAAAGATTTATCTGGCATGTGGAGTAGCCTTTGGGAGTGGAGCTTTTTCAGTAGGGTGTATCTAGGATGTGAGCACAGTGCAATGGCTTTTAATATTTGGTGTTTTTTGAAGTGATCATGACTCCTCATCCCCCAGCAAAGCTGAAATTCTCTGCTTTCACTTTCTGTTGTACAGCATGTTGCAAAAGACAGCTTTCCTTTCTGTGCCATATCACCCAGGGCTCTCCTTTCAGGTGAGCCCTGCCAAGTGACAGATGTGATCCTGCACACTTACCTGCCTTGAGAGCATGGCTCTGGCTCAGCAGCTTTCTCTGATTGGGAAAGTACTCCTTTCATGGGGAGTAAAATAAGAGGAGATTTATGGCCTGCACAGATATAATGTGATCCAGCCATGACAGTCCTTTCATCATAATGAATGATGGATCTGCTTGTTATTACTCTGTTTTACTGCTGTAACAGGTAGGTTTGATACACGCTTGCTGCAAAGGGTGAATGTGTTAGGAGCAACAATGCTGGAGTTGTTGTGGTTCAAACCCACTTAAGGAAAACTGTCCTGCATGTAAGGTGTAGACTGGTTTATGTTGGTGAAAAAAAAGCCAAAAAACCCCCCAAATCTTTGCTGTTTGAGTTTGCTCTCTTCAGTGTGTGTTTCCTAATTTGTGAAAGTGGAATTCTTGTGTTCTGCTGCTCACATTGTTGGCATCTGTGGAAGTGTCTGTGGTCAGAGAAAGGCTTTCAGCAATTAGGACTAGCCCTGATTCTCCTTGATTCCCAGTTGCTTGCAGGTAGGTTATTCAAAGTGGGTCTCACATCTGCTCGTGTTTTTACGTAGGAGCTTTGCAGGGCCCTGTGGCAGACTGGCAGATTATGTAGCCTGTAAAAAACCTCTTTTGTTGTAATAACCACTCTGTCTCTTTAAATACACACTTGGTGAGAATGATCCTGTGTTTATCTGTAGGACCTGATCGTCACTTCTGTCAGAGTTTCAAACAAGTCACAATATGCCTCAACTTGTGTGTGAGCTTCTAATGCTGGTGAAAGAGGGGTGGGGGCAGACTGGCCAGCCATCTGTGCCTTGCATGGCCCACATTATGTGCCAGGGAGGTGCCTTAGTCTGTGGGACTGCCAAAGCCCTGTGCTCATGGCACTTTCAGGCATTTGGAAGCTGTAATGCAGAAGAAAAGGATTTTGTCCTATCATCCAGAGAGCTGATAGTTCAGCTGGCTTGCCAGGCATGACAGCAAGCTCTCAGTGATGGCACTGCTGAGGCTGTGTGGATTCTGGCTGTAGACAAGCCTCGACAGAATAACCAGATCAAAACTGCTAACATCATAAGTTTCACTTAAAAATTAATTAGTAGGAAGGAGGAAAAGGAGGAAGGGCGGGCACTGCTTTGATGATTAAGCTGCAAAAAGTAAGAGTGTGATAACCCTGAAGGGTGTTTGGACTAAGACAACGTAAGGTTTTGGTGTTCAGTGGAAAATATGGTAAGAGGATGATGTTGCAGAGTTGATGCACCTGCCCAATGTGCATAGGGTTTGAACTCTCACTGATTTCTTCTCACACTTGTGGGAGCTCAGTCCTCATCAATCTGCTGCTAATCGTTTTCAAAAGAGGTGGCTGATCATGCTTCTGTCCTTTCTGGGTGCTTCTGATGTTCTGAGTTTTAGATTGGATTTTAAAAAAGATTTTTTCACTGAAAGTGTTGTCCAGCCCTGGCACAGCCTGCCCAGAGAAGTGGTGGAGTCACCATACCTGGAAATATATAAGAGATGGGTAGATGTGGCACTTGGAGACATGGTTTAGAGCTGGGTTAACATTTAGAATTGATGATCTTATCAGTCATTTCCAACCTAAACAATTCCATGATTCTACATTGCCTAAGGAAAGTACTCCAGTCCCTCCAAAGTGCAGGTCAAAGGACAAGCTAAGGCATCTCAGGTCCAAAACACAGGTTACCCCAAATCACCAGATGCACTGGGGGTAGCTCCTCACGTGCACCTGCAGGAGCAGGCAGCTCTCAAGTGTGGGTAGCAGGGCCTGGGATCATTTGTATGTTGAAAAATCTTCTGTCAGAAACTGTTTCACCTTGAGATGTAAAGCCTCTGTGTTCATCTGGCTTTCCATGGACATACCTGGCCTCCAGCCTGAAGCAGAAAAACATCTACTGCATGACTCTGGGGAGGCTGCAGAGTGCTCTCTGAGGATCCAGATATATGGGTGTGCATGCACATGTCTTCAATAACACATGCATTTACTGCAGGCAAAAATTACAACATTGTTTGCAGTTATGGCTCCCGTATGCTTCCTGCTAGAGCTCCCTTTTCTCACTTCTGACTTCCCCAAAATTCCCTCTTTGGCTGCAGTTTTCTCTTGTGCTGCCATTTTCCATTGTTCCTTTTTTGCCTCAGGCTTAGTTTGTTTCTGAGAACTTACAGTACAAGTGGTCTTGACGGTTTTCATTAAGTTTAGGAGGAAACTGATGTTTTGTCTTAAGTTTCTGACTGAAATAACTTTTTCATTATTTGAACACTTCCATGTTCTGAAAGGCAGCCTGGAAATTTGTTTGGAAGATGAGCATGGAGCAAAGGGTGTACTTTTTGGTCTCCAGGAAGCAGCCAAATGATTCTGTCGAGTTATAGGTCTGAAAATCCTTTTTCACATCCTTGTGGGAGAGGAGAGGGTAGACATTGGCAGAAACCAGACTTGGAAGTGGTATTTTCCCTAAGGAGAATGGGGACAGGAGCAATTGTGTGGAATAGTGAGAATGAGACAGGTGAGCAGATGGACAAGCAAGGAAGAGGGATGTGGAGAAGGTGAATGAAGCCTGTATGGTAACACACACACAAGAGAAACACTGAGAGGGCCTGCTGCCTAAAATTTGCCAAAATATACAGAATTTTCAACCTCTACCTTTCTATATGGCCAGCCAAAGGCTGTGTAGTTTGTTGCCAAGGTTGTTCCCTGCTCTGGTTCAGGGGAAGTTAACAGCTTCTAACTTGTGCCAGGATCTCATGTGGTTAAGACCTGCCTGATGTGGAGTTTTTTAGCAGAAATACCAATACTGATGTGAATGGAAATGCCTGGCTGAAGGCAACAGAAAAAGAGTTAAAGAAGTGGCAAGTATTAATTGCTGCTGAACCACCCCGACGTGTTTCCTGCAAATAAATAATCAGAGGACAAAACCCAAACTGGACCCTTAGAGATAAGGTGACAAGGTGATGACCCACAGTACAGAAACTGTGAAATGCTCAGATAAGGGGAACAAAAGACTCCGTTTTGCCTGAAACTCTTCAAGGGTGAAACACAAGGTCATTGTATCCACTGCTGATGGGTGTAAAAAATGCATCCAAAACAAAGAAGAGCCCATCCCAGAGGTGCAGGGGAGTGGTGATAACATTATCCCACCTGCTTCCTGCTGCACGTGGCTGATCCTAACCAGATCCATGCACACAGTCCTGTGCATGTGAGTATGTTTGTTGGGACAGTGGGAGTGGGTAGAACCGATTTACTGGAATATTTTTAATTAAAAATCAACTTCCCTGCCTGTAAGACCTTGCAATGAGTTTTGTTCCACTAATTTCCCACAGTAAGGAGATTAAAGGTTCTAGTTCTGCTAATAACTCACATAGCACGTGATATATACCCATGTGATGGCATTCTATATAAACCCCAGTTGCCTTTAAAAAATACCTAGATCATTAGATTGCAAAGTTGCTTTGTTAAAGGAGTATTCCTGGTAAAATGAGGCACTCAGCTGCTGTGAATGGAAGTCGTCTGTTTAAGCTTCATGCTGCCCTCTCATTGGCCATCAAAATGTTTCTCATTTTCTAAATGCTCAGCTTAAGAGATGCATTGAATGCTGCCAATTATAGGTGACACTACTGCATTGAAGCGTATAAAGTGCCACAAAAAAAGCACCATAAAGAAAATCAGGCCACCCAAACTCCCTCTCAAGCAGGCTTTCTGCATGAGAGGTCCTTGGTGACCTGGATGCTGCAGCTATAAATGAAGGCAGCCCTCTGCTCCCACAGAAGTCAGACAAACTTGTGCTCTGACCACAATCCAGGTGCCTTTCCTCCCTTCCTGTCTGTCTCTGTTCTGGCCATGGGTGGCCATGTGGGCCCTGCAAAATAGCCACCTGTACCCAGTGAGGGCTTAGAGACAACTGCACAAGGGCCTTGTTCCATCTGCCTTTTGCTCTTTCTCGTGGAGTTGTGGGGAGAAAAACGATTAAATCCTTGTGAAGCATTCCAAGGTGATAGTGGGGAGGGCAGAGAAAAGCTATCCAGGAGCGTGACATATTTGTATTGCTAAAGTCAAGAAGGGTACAGAAGTGACACTGAGCAAACAGAGTGCTGAATGAATGCTGTTGGTTGTGTCATTCCTTCAGTGACAGAGGAGGACATGGGAGAGTCCTGTGAGCAGCACTAATGCCACGGGATTGAATAAAATGAACTCTTGCACTTAAAAACTTTATAAATTGAAGATATCCAGCCATATAAATGTGTCTTTCTTTGTTCCTGCTCAACTCTGCTGTTTCCCTCATCTCTTCACAGCCATCCTGTTTGAAGGGGTGAGTTTGTGGTTCCTTGTGCCTTCCTGCTGCCATGCTCCTGATCTGATGCTGTGGGTGCTGCCTGCCAGACACTGGACACTACTGCAGACTCTTGGGCTGCCCTTGAAGAAGGAAAACTTACCAGCTCTTAACCAGTAAGTGGGAACATCTGGGGATAATATTACTTCTTAGAAGTTTAGTTTAGAGACAGCAGTGCATTGTCTTTTCTCCTCTTTCTCTCGCCAGAGTTGGCAAGGGTTAGTTTGAGTTACTTAAATGCTTATAATAATGTCCTTAATCTAGAGTTCAATGAAAAGATTTGGAGATCAGTAAATGATTTTTAGCATGGCACCTTAAAGTCTGGTCAAAAAAAATGAGAGTAGTGAGTTCCTCTTACTCTTCTTGGTCCCTCAAACATAGGGATATTTCCCTGCTGCCAAAGGGTGGATCTGTTCTGCTCTCCAACAATAAAAAACAGATGATTTTCCTTCTTAAAATACCCAAAGGGGATTGCTAACACAGATCCTCTTCACTGTGTGCCCATCCTGATGTGCACAGCCAAATCCCATCCATTCTAGCAGCAAGGAAAGGCAAATCCCTGGCATTGAAGGCACCCAGATTAACCCACTGCAGGATTAGGTTGCTTGAGCTGTTGTTAGAAGATTAGTATATTTGGTTGTCAACACTTGCTGAACTTGGCCTGAAAATGATTTCCAACGAGGTCACTGACTCTTGGGTGCCAGTGTGGCCAGCATGTTAGGAAAGCCTGGAGTTGAATCAAGTGGCTATAAAGATTAAACTGGAGCACTGAGTGTACAGAATATCTTTAGGATTTAAACCCATCATCGCTGCTGATAGGGACAACAGGCCCTGGCAGTGTGATGGGAATTGCTGAGCTCCTGCCTTGCTGGGGAGCTGTTTCTGGGGTTTTGCTTTCTGGAGTTTCCTGCTGATGACAGTGTGTGCCATTAGGTGGGTGAGCTGCCCACAGATGAACTTGTCTCAGTTCCTGCACAGTGCAAAATGAGTTTATTTTGAGGACAGGGCCTCCACAGGGGCACCTCTGGGTAGGAAGCAATTGGCTTCCACTTTCTGTTCTGGGATTCGAGTTGTCTGTGCTCATAATGTTTTATTTCAGCTACTAGCAGGAGGATTCATGTTGGGTTTTTTTTGATTTTTAAATACAGGACCTTCCTCTTGTCAGCAGGGCATTAATACCAGCACAAAGACTGCTGATGCTGGCTCATCACCTTGTAAATGCTTGCATGGCTTTCCAGTGCATGGGGGAGGGACAGTGGAGCTGTGGTCCCAGTGCAACCAGTCCTGCTCCTGTGGGTGAACTGGTGTCTGAGGTGCACTGCTGCTGGTGGAACACCATGGTGCTGCAGGGAGCATGCCTGGGGAGGGATGGGCATGGCCGATCTCTCCTTCTTGAAATGCAGTTTTCTTCCTATTCATTTTTTTCCTCTGTGAGATTACAAATGAGTCTAAAGACTCTAAAGACGGGCCCTTTAAAGATTTTGGCAATGCAGGAGGAGTATATTTTCCTCTGTTCATCAGTGGAAAACTATCATGATGGTAAAATAACTTAGTTGGAAACTGTTTTTCTCTATCATGAGCCAGGTGAATACAAACTTATATTTGATTCAAAGTAACTTGACTTGAAGACTACTGACCACTGTCCGTGTGGTGGAATTGATCCCAGTGCTTTCCTTCAGCATTGCTGCAGCATATCTGGATTTCAAGACACATCTTTTTGGGGATGTGGATTGTATCACGCTTCTCTTAGTGCATACAAACTTCAGCAGCCATTTCTTGTCTGAAATTAATACAACTGCATTTGTCACTCCTCTCACATTATAATTTTTCTTCCTCAGTAGGCCAGCAAAGATATTCAACTGAAACCCATGCTGAAGACATAAGCCTTAAAGTTCTTTCAGAGAAGATACACTATAGAAAGGTAGGGTCTTGCCATAAAAGCTTCCTTTGAATTTGACTCTGGTACCTTAAAGCTGTAGCTGTCCTGAGCATTCCCACTTTTGGGAATGCTGTACAGCCTAGTAAAGCAAGAGCTGTTCAATTTTAATAACTGTATAAGTACATTGCTCTGTACTTTACCAACATACTTCAGGGGATTTCTGAAGAGCTGCATGATAAAATAATTTTGAATATTTTATCCAAGGCCTGTGTTGTGATTTATTCTGAAAAAAAAACCCTACTGAAATCCAGAATGTGAGCTTAAAGTTTCTGCCTGGATTACTGTGTGTGGTCAGAGCACAAGGTCACCACCATGGTGGCATTGTTTCCAGTGGTCTCACTATGCATTATGGAATAACCAGCAAGAACAGGAGATAAGAAGAGGGGGTGTGTGTGTTAGTTCTTCCACTTGTTCAATGTCTCCTGTATGCAGAACTTTCCCTAGGTTTAGATCAGCATGGACCTGGGTGATGGTCCTGTGGAGCTGTGCCCGATATGATAAAGTGGCCTGTATTCAGTGAAAAATGTCAGGCCACCCATTTGTTGGATGAAAATGTGATGTCTGACATCATGCTGAGGTCACTTGGACTTTCTGATGAGTAAAAACACAAATATGCCTGTATACACTAGATACATATGAGAAGGCCATAAATAAGACACAGTCCAGTGTGGGAAAAGGTGCATTGTAGGTTTTAATCTACAATTTAGGAAGAGAGGCCATACAGTGTTTGTAATGGTTCTGCTTGTATTTCAGCCCATTTTTGTTGCAACAAGTGCTTATAAACTTGTAACTTGAAGGCAGTTTCCAGGACATGGGCAGAATCACTGTGTACATACCTGATAGACACACAATGTGAAAAAAGGAGGGACAAATGCCAATGCCACCATGCTGTGGAGCTCAGGCCTTTGACTTCTTCCAGGAACAGGCTATGCATGAGCAGCTCAAGCAGCTCTTGTTTTTGATCCATGTGTAGAGCACAACATGTTGTCTGGCTAATAAGAAATAATCATACTTATACCACTGGTTTCCACATCAGAATACCTCCAAAGGGTGGACCTCAGAATGCCTTCAGAGGGTGGACCTCCCACCTACACTGATAAGTAGACAAGGACAGTGCTGGCTGGGTGCCCTGCACTTCCCACAGCTGGCAATTCCGTGTTCACAAAGGCTTTCCACCCCTGTCTCAATGGCCAGGGGAGCTCCAGCTGGGACAATTCCCAGTCCCATGATGTTGTTTCCAATGGGTGAGGATAGGTGCTAGTTAATTCACCCTCTTTATATTTCACATGGGACAGTTCCCAGCAAGACTGTCTGCTTGGTAAGCACTGTGGCTGCACGAGGTAAATAACCTTTTGATGCTGAAGAATATTTTAAATTGTCTAGAAAAGTTTAAATTTGAGAGGAAACAAGCAGATCTATGAAATGAAAGCCGTGGATATGGTGAGACTGTGGTTCTGTAGCAGACAGAGATGCAGGCAGAGGCTGAGCAGCTCGCATGGCTTGCACAGCTTCTGTGGGATGGGCTTGCATTGAGGGGCAGGAGCCTTTTCTATACCTAAGAACAAAAATTTACTTGTGAACCAAACTCCATCTGGGGCTATGGGAAGATCTGTAGCTGCTCATGGGATCCAGATTATGGATCTATGTTGTTAATGGTTAGAATGGATCTCAGATCTTTTTCAACTTGAACTTTTCTACAGTTCTGTGTGTTCATCCCTGGAAATGTGCACAGCCAGGCTGAATGGGGCTCTGAGCAACCTGGTTTAGTGGAAGGTTTCCCTGCCCACAGCAGGGGGATTGTTGGAGCTAGATGATCTTTCAGGTCCCTTCCAACTCAAATCATTTTTTGATCTGCATCTCCCCCAAACTCCAAATCCGCACTGTTTCTCCAGCACCTTCTGCCAGCATCTCCCACTAAGGAGTGCTGTGATTTTGAGATGCAATATTTTGCATTAAGTGCTCAGTTTCCCTCCATCTGGCAGGGATGGGGAAGGACAAAGCAGGCAAGAGCCCAGAGCATGAACTCATTAGCTTCTGTCTGCCAACAAGTTGGGAGCATGCAATGTTATATGAAATGTCTGGCTGTTATAAAAGGCTTTGGTTAAGTAATCACATTTCTCTTGCATAAGTGCTTGTTTTTGGGAAGCTTTAGCCAATTAGAGGCTGCAGCAGCACACAGAGAGAAAGCATGTCTAACTGCTGTGATTTTTTATTTTTCTTTTAACAATACTTGATTATTAATCTGCTGAGAGTTGTATAAAATCTCTCTAGATAGGGTTAGGCAGCGGAGACTCCCCAGCACTGCTGGTAGCTGAACCACACTGCCAAAAAGCCTCTGTGGATCCCCGTGAGTAACATTTCTGATTCTTCTAATGGGTGTTTGTGACTGGAGACTGCAGGCAGGAAGTATTGCAGATGTTTATTGCAAACAATAAGTTAGAGGGAGGAAGGAGGTGAGAGACAGTAGTGAAACTACTGACCAGTTTAATAAGGCTTTCCTCCTAGACTTCGGTAAGCAAACATGGGTTTCTCTGAAGATGTGCAATCAAGGTTCTTTCAAATATGCTAATGAAAAAGAAATGTGATGCTGAAGTCAACTACAGGACTACAGAGGACAGAGATTTGGCCTGACAGCGAGATCAAAGGACCATCTAGTCCCATGTACTGGGTTGGAGTGGCCAGATGTCCTATTCTTATATTCTTTCCTTGATCGTTGACAAGTGTACAGTGATATTTTTCTCCTACATTGTCATGGATTTCAGAAATCTGCATGTCAATTTCTTCCTGAGCCAGACATGATATCTCTAATAGTACAAGTGGATTTTTCTTTCTGGAATTTCCTAATCCAGTGTATCTGTTGAAGACAATATGTTGTTCTGCAATTTGACTGACATAAATCCAGCTGGGATTTATACCATGAGTTCTTCCACACAGGATTTTAATTTTTATTTTTAAAATGGGTGGTTTTCCTGTTTAGATAGAACTGAAAAGGGAAAAGCGTGTATGGATTTGCAGAAAATGGAATTTCCCTTCCCACTTCCTTGTGACGTGGCTGGATGCAGCTCAGTCCATGAACAAAGCCTGGAACTATAAAACCACCCACTGAAGTGGGAACTGGAATTTATTAGTTCAAGACTGAGTGACCTGAAACAACTCAATTGTTATTCCTGCCAGCCCTGGAAAGCAATGAAGTGCCACTGTACAGAGAAGGCAGCTCAAGTGCTGAGCTGTGAGGAGAAATAAAGCTGTTGCCTATAGTTGGGTGTATGTATGCTTACTCTTTGAGGTGACACTGAACTTCTCTGAGACAGAACAAAAGCTGGACTAATGGAAATCACTTCGGAAAGCTGAAGTCACTACTTACTAACCTTGAAAAATTGTAGAATGTGGATTTTATAGTCTATAAAGTTCTTGAGACATGCTAAAGCATTTAAAGCTTCTTTGCAGCCAGTAGATGAGGAGGTAATACCACCATGAAAGGAAGTTAATTTGTAGGAGTTATAGGATTAGAGAGGTAAATGTGAGAAGTTGTGTTGAACTGAAAGGCACTTGGCTGCAAAGCAAAGACTTCATTATTTTCATATTTGCTTCCTAGCAGAATTGATAAGCCTGTTTGCTTCAGTAAACTGCAATAGGGATGCAAGATAACCTGGAATCACTCTTTTGAGGGCTGATTGTTTAGGCCTTTGTGAAAACCTTAGACAAACCTAAGCTGTGGCTCTTGCACTGTGCCAGTAAGAGATGGAGGGCAGCAGAGCAGGAGGGTCTCCCAGTGTTTCCTGTTCCCATTCTGCAGCCTCATGAGGTCTCTTCAACTGGAGGTGCTCCTGGCCCATGCAAGGCCCTTTTAGTTCTGATGAAAACTCCACAAATAAAAGTCAGCAATTAAAATTTGTGAATTTACAACATTATTTCTAAAACAGTCTCTGGGACATGGGACAAATCCAGGCATCCTTTACAAGAGTCAAACAACATCTCTAATGTGTTGCAGGGTAAGATGGAGGCTCTACACAAGATGAAGGTTTTGGTGATGTTTCTGTCTCTGGCTACTTTCACAGTCATGGTGATAATGAATGCTGGCAATGCCACTGGGACATTCAAAGGTAATGCAAGCAAATTGTCTTTGTTCAGGGGTGGGTTTCATGCATTATATCACTTAATGCTCTAAGGTGCCTTAGATGGGGTAGTTTGAAGTTTGTTACTTCATCAGGTCTCCAAAGACACCTTGTTCTGTGAAAGGTGGAAGGAGCTAGTGCATCCAGAGGGATCTGGATTTCACACACAACTGGCTTTCCTGGTTCTGTGTAAGAGGCAAGGTGTTCAGAGTTCCCCATAAGGGCAAATGATCCCATAATGGGTGTCTAAACCGACTGCAACACATGGCTGGTTTGCACCAAGGGTGTGCTCTCATCATCCTCAAACCCACTGAGGTATGGGCGCAGTCTGGAGGGAGATTGAAGGGTGAGGGAAGTCAGCAGTCTTTCCCCATCCCCAGGATGTAATAACACTTTTGCCTGCCACGACATTCACCACCACAGGTGTGTTCAGGACAACCCCTGGAAACATCTCAGCCAAGTACAGCACTGATTTCACACCAGCTGGATGGACTTTCCTCATCTGGAATGTCATCTATGCCTGGCAGCTTGCCTGGCTCCTCTACGCCTTGTCAGGGATCTGTCGAAGGTATTTTCCCTATTTACTGTTCACAGTATAAATGAGAAGGGGAAGGCTCTTCCCTTCTGTGGTAGCTCAGTCTCTTACCCCCTTTTCTGGGGTTTCTGGTAAAAGTAAACCTAAAAGTAAACCTGCTATTTGTGTTGACTTGACATATTGAAGCTGTGTTGCTGGAGTGTCTCTTAGGTTCAGCATCCAAAGCTGGGAAGCAGTTTGGAGGTGCACATGAACTGCTCTAATGCATGGACAGGTATCAAAGTGTGTAAACTCTTCAGTGAGGTCTTGTTTCCAGTGGTTTGTAGGATCTGACAGATTTACCCAGTACCTGCATTTACCCACTCCTAGAGGCTGAGAATCCACAGCAGCAGAATTAATAGATTACAGACCCAATGCTTTGAGTTTACTTTCTGTCAGAGACTAGACAATCAGCACTGGGGAGTCTCTTGATTTGTTGAAGTGGACATGAAAATTTCCTGGGGCTATGAGATCAATAACTGCCTGATAGGTAAAGCGACAGGGATTTCTGTCTTGTGTCAGAGCAGGATGCACAGGAGAAACAGTCTGATTTAAGCCAAGATGTTTAACTCCAATGTTAACTCCCTCTTACTGAAAGGAAAACGAGGCCAGAAAAGTTTGGCTTGTCAATGCAGGCATTGTTTTCCTTTCTGCATACCCACATTTTCCTGGCAGGAATGAACTTGGATATGTCTTCATAAAGCCAGACTTGCTGCCAATACCTTTTTACGTGGCGTGGTGTCTGAATAATTGCCTCAATGTTGGATGGCTCTTCCTGTGGGACCGAGAGTAAGTTGCCTTTTGTTACAAATGCTTTCTAACACTCTTGTTGGGACCACCCCAGAACTTAATTTTGCCTTTTCCTCTATGTGTGAACAGTTAATCACACCTGTAAAACTCTGTGTCAGGCTTAGACAAAATGTAGCCTTTTTGTAAAAGTTTGGGGGGGTTGCATTATGTTGTCTTCTTCAGGAGCTAGATTGAAGTCTAAGGTCTCCTTAAAGCTTTTGTTCTTCTACATTTTTACCTCCACAGGTAAGAGAGGAGCCATGCCTCTCTTCATTAATCCAGTTAAGCTCCTTGCCTTGGATTGTTTTCCTAAAGTTGGTCACATTAAGGGCTTGTAAGAGCACCCCTGTCAAGAAATGAAGAAATCAGTTGCAGTCAGGAAAATACCTTCATGATTAACAGAGTAAAACAGCAACAGCAGTATGTCAGAGTGAGGGCTACATGTAGTGATTACCTTTATTAAAGGCTGATCAACCTAAAGTCTATGAAGGCCAAACACTAAAGCTACAAATTAGGGCATTGTGACACGACTGGGAAAAATCTGATGTCTGTTGTGTGTGTACGTGTTCTTTGTCCTAGATACCTCCTTCCAGCCCTGGTGTTCCTGGCAGTCCTCTCTTTTACCACGTGTGTCTCTCTCTTTGTTTCCCACCGAGCCTTGAGCACCCATTCCTCGTGGTTTGTGAAGAGTCACAAAGTTGAACTCTGGCTCATTCGCATTCTGGTACGTGGCTTTTGAGAAGCTGTGCTGTGGATAAATGCTAAACCCACCCTCTGTGCAGTGCTGGAGGTGTCAAGAGTGAAAGATTCAATGGCAGGACATAGGTTAGGAAAGATTTCTGCCTTGCACAGAAAAGTTCCTACCAGCTCTTCTGGAAATGTGTCTACATCTCTTGGCACAAAGTGGGAGTGGGCTGTACTTTACACCCCAGTACTGCACTTCCTGAAACACCAGTGTAACACACTGCTGGGCTAGACCTCGGGAGACCCTTGGGCACTCCAACCCTTCACCTTTTCTCCATGTTGAGGAATTTTCCTGCAGCTATGTCCAGAAGCCTGCCTTAGCTGCCCCACGGCCTACAGGTCACCAAAGACAAACAGAGATTACCCTGTGTGTCACTCATGTCCTCTTGCTGTGCTGCATGGCAGGTGCAGAACGGGCTGGCACTGTATGTGACATGGACCAGCATTGCCACACTGCTGAACTTCGCCGTCGTGCTCATCTACAAGTGGAACGTGCCCGATGAGAAAGCAACCACTGCTGCCCTGAGCATCCTGGCTCTGGGCCTGCTGGTATGGTAAGTGACCCCATGGGCTCCCCAGGCCTCAAAGACCCCTTCCACCTCTCCCAAATGGTGACCTTCTGTTCCAACTCACTCATCGTTTGTCCCTCTCCCAACACGGAGTACAAAGGCCTCTGTTTTAATTCATGGCAGATGAACTGGGAGCCTGGGCAGAGCTTTTCTTCCCTGACCCCCAGCAATGCCAATAAGCATGTGTTGTGGGCCAGGAACATGTTTTTGTGACCTGCAGGAGCCCAACCTGCCTTAGGTTTACAGGTGAGGGTGTGATATGGAAACCATATGAACCATGGTTTTATTTTTCCCTAAACCTACCTTAAATAAATGATTTATGAATCTTCTGAATTTTAGTAAATGAAAAATTTTGGACTCTTGTCCAAACTGCCCCACAAAACCCCCCATTCTCTGTCTAATCCCTTTCTTGGGGGGGGGAGGGGTGTGTGAAGTAGAGAAAATGCTTAGTTTGGTCACTCTTTTTCTTCACAGGTTTTATCTAGAAAACTACTTTCTTGACAAGTATGTCCGCTATAACCTCACAGTCTACCCAGTGGTCATAGCAGCTCTGGCTGGCAGTGCCTGCAGGAACAACTCCTTTTCCTCCCCAGGGACCAACAACGTTTTTATAGGTGAATCTTTTGGGCTGCTCCCAACTCCTGTAAAAGAAAGCCATAAACACTTCCACATCCTTCCTCTGTGTTGAGGGCTGAAAGTCTTGCCAGTTGAAAAACATTATTTGTTAAAAGCAGGACTAGGGATGTATTTGAAGGTGTTCATTTTGCTAAGAGTACAGCAGAAATCATTGCCCATGAGCCTCAGGCAATCCAAACCTTGTGTTGTCTCAAGTTCACTTCCCATGTCTGCCCCACAGTCCTCCATCACCCACTTGGCTCCCTGTGATGTAGGGCAGGCCAAAGGAAAAGCAGGGCTGGGAAGAAGGCTGTGGACTTCCATTTGCCCTGTGTTCTTGGGCATATAGGAGCAGTGCATAAGCCTCTGACCCACAGAGGGCTTCACAGTGCAAGCCCCTGCACATGCTCCTTTCCTGTGCAGGGCTCAGGCCAGCCTTAACAAGTTTTCCTGGATTATCTGGTTGCTGCCAGCCACTGTAGCAGAGTTGAGTGTAGTCATCCGTGGTAAAAGGGCTTAAGCTGTCCAAATTCTGTACAATCACAGTCTGGCAGAAGCTGTACCACTATGAGCAGTTCTATGCAGGCATGAAAGGGACTGAGCTGTGTGAAGTCTGAATCCTGCTGTAGCAGTTTGAGATGCCTATTCCCACCACGGGGTCAGCAGAAGGGAGCATGTTCCCACCCTTCAGCCTTCCCACTGCCACATTCCAGTGGCTGGAGCTAATTTCTGGAGTGGCACCACCATTGGAGCTGCTTCCCTTTGCTGTAAGTGCAGCTGGAGCCTGGTCATGTCTAAAAACACCCGGCAGGACTTGGCAAAGCTTGTCTGCCACAGGCATGGGGGCACTGGAAGCTCTCTCCTGATGGTTATGGCCACCAGCAATGTGGAGGTGTGCATGGTCTCTGGCAAGCAGCTCTGTTCCTGCAGTAGGTGCATTTCTACCAGCAAAACTTCATCCTTGGTGGTTCAGCTCGTTTGGCTGGTAGGACAAGAATGTGCTTTTCCCAAACTAGTACATGTTTCTTTATATAGTTCAACTATTCTTGGAGTGTTTTGTTAATGTAATGTATTTTAATTCCTGTGTCCAGGAAGCCTCCCCGTTTTTAGGCATGCCTTGACCTGGAAGCATTGGGCAAGTTTGACTGTATAGCAGTGAAACTCTGAGAAATACAACTCTGGGGCTAATGGATCCTATACAGGGGATTGTTTGGGGGTTTTTTCTCTTTACCTGAATACCCCCTGTTCTGGGAGCAGGGGTATGACAAGAGGCACTGTCTTTCTTTTCTGCTCTAACATGCTTCTGTGTTTTCTCCCCAGTTGTTCTGCTGGCACTGACTTGCTTGATCTTTGCTGTTCGGCTGGGACTGGTCACATGGAGACACTGGAAGAGACCACTGGAAGCATCAGACACCTCAGGTGCCATAGCCTGAGACCTCTGGCATGTTGTGGCAGATACTTCAAAGGGAGAAAACAGAATTGGGTATCTGCTGGTCCTTCCTTCCAGTATCAATTGCCTTGTGCTCTTCTCTTTTATTTTCCATTCCAAATGCAGATGTCTTGTGTCTGCAAACCTCTGTTTCTCCCATGTTCTCTTGGGTCAGCTACTTGCAGCTCTGTCCTGAATCCCTTTGGCTTTACTCTGGAAAAGTGCAGGAAAAGGTTCTTCAGCTGAGCAGCCCTGTGCACCTTTGTGATGCCTGGGCTGTGGCTCTCTGCTCCTGCCAGCACAGGGAGGGCTGCCAACAGGCACTCAGCAGGCTTGCACACACAGTTGTTCGTGTTCTTCCCTTAGTAGCTCACTTTCCCTGAAGAGCAGATCCAAGTGCACTGTCCCTGGGAGCCCACGGGAGCAGTGGCAGCTCTGTCACTCCCTTGGCCACCAGTGCTGAGTATCCTCGAGCCTGGTGCTGTGAGCAGATCTCCTGCAGGCAGTGACTGCTCCCTTTCCTGCTTCTCTTCAGCATGACAGGAACAGACACTACAAACTGATATCTGCCTTTGCAGTGTCAGCTCTGATGTCTGATATTCAAGGGGGGAGGAGGAGGAGTGACTGAAGATTTCTGACACCAGTGTGTTGCCTTTCCCTGAGCTGTGCACGGCTGGGGCAGGCTGGCTGTCTCTTGCTGGGGGTGCTTTGTGGCTGCTCTGGAAGGAGGTGAGATGTACAGATGAGATGGTACCTCATCTGGGGTGAAGCCTGGTGCTTCAAAGGAAGCCTGTTTAAGAAAAAAAGAAAAACTGAACTGGTAGAGCGAGTTCATCCTGGATCAGTGCTTTCTCATGTGGCTTCACCACTTCTGAGTTGGTATTAGGAAGCCTAAAACTGGATTGACTCAATTGTTGGACCACTGCCTTTCTTTGCTGTGCCTAATCAAGAGCTGGTGGTGCCTCACAGGTGTCTGGAAAGTCTTTCTACAGGGCAGGTGCTTTCAGATGTTGAACATCTTGCAGTACTATTAACAAAGCTAAATTCTAAAATAACGCGTGCTATTGTTTACATTTAGCAAAAACCAAAAGCAGTATAATGCAATTCCTCTCATCATTCTGGTGTGTTGTATTTTTTTTTAATTTTCAAATAAATCAGCTAATGCTACCACTCTGCCACTAACTCTGTAAGTCATCTAAGGCAACTGTCCTGGTTCCCACCTCACTGGTGCCCAGGGTTCCACAGCGATTCTGGTCCCTTGCTGGGATGCTCATGGATGTAGCTGCTTCCACTGCTCATCAACTTCACAGGTAAAGACTTGGAGGATGTAGATTGCTATGTATGATTTAAACCCCTCTGTTCAGCACACTGTTCAGTAAGTTTCTATTTTATAAGCTCTGCCTCAAGATCCCAGCTAACAAATTCCCAGCAGCCTCTCCCTAAGCTGCCTTCTTTAATACAGTGGTATTAAATCTACTGGCATGGGGATTAAGGGGTCCAGGCAAGGTGAGTAGCTGGTGTGAGGTTGTGCAGCAGTTAAGGCATGGGGAGGTTTTGCATCCTCCCAAGCAAGAGCACTGCAACCACCTCCTGGACCAGGGCAGCTGCACCGCTTTTCCACCTTCAGGAGGTTTCTTGGTGTCTGTACCTCATGTCCGTGCTGGCCAAAAGAACAGAAACTACACCACAGAATGCAATTAATTATCTGGGGAGAGTCAACAGGGCTTCTGCAGAGGGAAGCTGTGTCTCACAAACCTCTTTGAGTTCTCTGAAGGACTCAAAAAGCACAGGCGAGGCGGAACTGTCTCATATTGCCACTGGCTTCTACAGAGGCACAAAAGCTGTCACAAAAGTCCAAGTCCTCCCACTGGTGATTAAAGTTGGGAAGCAGAGGGGGTGTTTCTCCAGGAAGGGAGGTTGCTGGTGCCATATATCATGGACTGGATGAGGGGTCACTAAAAACTAAGGGATGGTTTCATGATGGGCAGTTATTTGGGATGCTAAAGGGGAAAGTAGACTGAGGAATTGCAAAAAGCTCTTATGGAACTGAAAGAGGGCACAAGTCTTTGCAGGGATGTACCAAAGGATGTTGTGCTTGCAAGTGACCTGCTCTTACCTGGGCTCTGCCTCTTGGGCACAAGAGCTTGGGGCTATGGCAGTCATTCTCACTCAGATTTTTCCACATCTGGCAGCAGCAGAGGTGAGCCATGTGTCAGGAATGATTGGAAAGGAGGAAAACTTACAACACCCTCCTGCCTCTCTAAAGCTGCTGTGCACCCCCATCTCGAGGGCTTTGTGCAGCTCTGATCCTTGCACTCCTAGGAGGTTATTTAGGGTTTGGAGAAGAGCAATGGCACCAGGGACTGAGATGCCCCCCTGCCCATCTGTGCTCCCCAGAGCTGAGGAGCAGCTCAGGAGAGGAGGAGTGTGAGCCCCTTCCCCAGGGGCTCCCAGATGTGGTGGCACAGGGCTGGGTGCTGCTCTCACCACTCCAAAACCAGCTGTGAGGAGAGAATCAAAGCTCCTTTTCTCACGAGTGCTGCAGCAGCACCCAGTTCATCTTTGCAGACCTCCCTGTGAGAAAGGCCCTGCTAACTGCCCTGAAATGATAAGGCTGAGCTACCCCAACCCTCATTTGGCCACCCACATATACTTTCCTGGTCCCCCAAACCCTCTCCAAGCCCTATATTCCCATAGCTGGGGAAGACAGAGGTTCCCACAGCTGTCCCAGCACACAAAGCTCCAGACAGCTTTGGGAAAAATGGCTTTTTTTGCATTTGAAGCAGGAACAGGAGCCTAAAAATAACCCACCTGCCCCTTTTTCTTTCAGTGGCCATGGGGGAAAGCAGATGAAAAATAAGTGTGAACCTTCCTCTTCCAGACTTGGGGATAAAGATAGCTACAAGGCTATTTTTAAAGGCTTATTTTATTTTTCCTGAAATGCCTTATTTTTCCTTGTTTTTCCAAAACCACTCATACATGATTTTGCCCACGAAAGATTTTTCTTTCAGCAGAGCTGCATTTCATAAAGCTGGACATCTGCCAAACTTTTAGCAAAAAAATAATCAGCCCAGCCTTTGTATCCATGGGTGATTAAGAGATTTGAGTGAATTTTACAGGATTTAAAATTTCTTGGAAAGCTGGTGGTCTTAAGAACCCAAGGCCTGAAAAATTAGCTTAGTTTCTGAAAAGGTGGTTCTGAAAAGGTTCATGGGCCTCATAGCCCAGCCTGGGATGTGACCCAAGTCCCCTGGACCTCCTCGCCTCCCCACAGGGTGGGAAGATGGATGGGACTGGCAAAGTCAGGCATGATAAGGTTCCCAGGACATGAAGGTGTACCTTGCTTTCTGATACCAAAAACTGGATTTAGACTTCTCACCCTCTGAAGAGATTCATTCTGTGGCTAAGTGGGGAAAGAAGGAAAAGCAGGGTGATCTGTAAACTACCTCTGGGTAGACAACTTCAGTGCTATGTCCAGGGATGCTTGAGGATTCTCCTTCCCCACTCTGAGGCCAGCTTCTGCCCAGGCTGCCTCTATCTGAGGATGACCCATCAGTTCATCAGAATTTTCCCATAGGAGTATACTGGCTGGGCTGGATGTTTCTGAGGCTGCAAGGCTGTTGTTTTCTGTAAAAGTTTCTGGGAAAATCTGACTCAAAAGAATGTTGCATGGGAGAAGTTGTGGGGCAGGAGAAATATGCGTTTGAGCTGAGAAAGCAAATGTGTTGATTCAAAAGGAATTTTTTTTTTTAAATGAGGTTTTAAGACCCTGGATCAGGCTCTCATTAAAGCCCACGCTGCTTCCAGAGAAAGCCATGTCTCATTTCTTGCCATGGTGAGAGCTGAGGAGATGCTGGGATCAGGGCAGCTTCCCTTTGACACCTCCCACAGCAGCACCCTGCTCTGGGCAGTGCTCCCAGGACCTCATCCTGCCCACAGAGCACTGCACCCCCTCAGGATACTCTCAGCTGCTGAGCTGGGGCAGAGTCCAAGCAGGAGTCTGTCCTGCTGGGCTCCCAAAAAACAGAGCACCCAGGCAGAGGAGAAGTTGTGTTACAACCTAATTTGTTCTTGGCTTAGTGCTACGCTCAGGACTAATTATATTAAAGCATCTGTGAAAAAGAGTAATAAATAGATAAAGCTGAGCCTGCTGGAGAGAAGAGATGCTACTCCACGATGCAAAGCACCAAACCAGAAAGCAGCACTGCTTCTCATCCGCAATTGAGAGCAGTTTTGCAAACCCAGCTCAAAGGGCACAGTGAGAATCAGGGACTGCTGCTGAGATGTGGGCACAAGTGGCACCAGCCACACTGGCCACCAGCAGCAGCAGGAAAACACGGATGAGACACCCTCTGGTGCTTTGTCACTTCTCACCCCGCCTTGTCGGGGCAGCGCTGGCCCTGGAGAGGAAACACCAAGTAGGATGGCTCGGACATGGCACCCCAAAACCCCAAACCCAGCCCCCGCTTCTTTATCTGCTATGCAAAGATGAACAAGACAAACCTCTCCGTGGAGGGCTGTGAAGAGCTCCAGATAAAAGCGTGGAATACACAGGGGGATGATTAAAGACAGCAGCTCCCTTTGCTGCGCACACAGTCTGAACACGCTGCGCCAGCCCGGGCGCTTTGAACACTGCTGGATGTTCTCCAGCTCCGTGTTTATTGCATCCGCCGGGACTGCCCCTGTCGGGAGATGGGCTCATTCCCTCTGTAAAAGGCATCTCTGCAAAGGGTTACGGGCTGGGGCGGCACTCCTGCACCACCCTGCTCCCAGCAGAGCTGGGACAGCACTCGGAACACGCACCAGCCATGGGCATTCCCCGCTGGAACCTCTGATTCAAACCCCTTGAACGGCCACCCCAGGGTGCTGTGTTTCCTCCCTCCTCTTTGGGGAGAAGGGATCCTGAAGGCCTTTGCTCAAGAAGCTGGTGAAATGTGATGTTTAGTCAATCAAGAAGGGATGTTGCCTGCTCAGGATGGGACCAACTTGGGAGTGCTAGAAGTGACAGTGACTTTTGCTGGTAACTTGGTTTGTCTCAATACTGTTCTTGTATTGGGCAAGTATGTAAATACTTGAGCTCAAAAAAAAAAAAAAAGGGCACTACTGGAAAGTATTTAGCTTAAATAAGTGGCCCATGACACATTTTTATGCCAGAGAGAAAAAAAAAAAAAGGTGTTTGTGCTTGTGGTGGTCATTGCTTCCCCTGGTGACAATGCATGTTTTGCCACCTATTTCCCAGGAACAGAATAGAGGAATATTTTGCTGTGAAATGGTCTCAGGGCAGAAAAAGGAGCATAGGGATTGAGCAGAGACAGCTGAGAGCTGTGTGAGACCAGCATGGGAGCCAGAGTCTGGGTTTCCTTGTCCCAGTACTTCACCTTAAGCCCATAAAAAACAGCATGGAGAAAATACCTGCACACTGTTGTTGTTTTGAGCCATGGTCTGGGCCAAAAATGCAGCCTCCTTGGAGACCTACGGTGTTTCCCCTTGTTTAGGGGACACCTTTCCCCCTGCAAATACGTTTCTGCCCCATCCTACCACCTTTGGCATGAGAAAGTTCCTGCCAGGCACAGCAAGAAAAGTCCCATCAGAATAAAGCTCATCACAGCCACCTTTGAAGAAGACCAGAAATCATAAGGAGACAGCCAGTGCCTGCCTGATACCAACAGCAAGGGCAAAGATGGCTTAGGGCTGCACGTGTCCTCCAGCACCTGGAGCAGGTGGAGCTGTTGCATGAGGCATTTTTGGCTGATGGCTCTGTGATAGCCAGGACAGGCCCTACACACCAGTCATGCCATGCACGTTCCTACCCTGATGCACAAAGCCACTGTTTGGATGCTTCTGGCATCTCCTTGGGAAGGCACCACCCAGTCTGCTCTAGGACACTGTATTTATGTATCTCCCTGTGTTATCACTCCATCTCTCTGACCTGGAGCTCTGGGCTCCCCTAATCAAAAGCTGATGGGAAATGATGGACACATATTGTCCGTATAACACTAGCCAGAGGAATGTATCCTACTCAAAATAGTAGGAAGAAAAGCTGCTACTTTGGTTTAATAGGATGGATGGAAAACCAGGAAAAACACTGTTGTGGTTCCTCAGACAAGAACATCTCGTTCAGCCAAATGCAAAGGTGTTCCTTGAGGACACTCCTGCAGAGACAAGGAGACGGGGTGATGGCAGTGATGCGGGTGCCTGGCTGGGAAAATGTCAAGGAAGCATCTGAGAATTATCACAGCATTACCACAAAACATATGCAGGCAGGGGAGGAATGAGGTCGGGACTTCTGCAGCATCTGATCCTTTTCCCTTTTCTTCCAGCACTGGCACCGTGTGGAGGAGGGGAAGGAAGGCAGTGGCTGAGAGCACTCAGCAATGTGATGCTCCTGCCCATTTTCCAGGCAGAGGGCAGGGAGGATCCCTGCTGCCCTTCAGGAAATTTGGTCTCACAGCTGCCACCAGACAAGGGTGTCCAGCCCAGCAAAACCAAACCCTGCATAGCCAGCCATGGTTGCTTACGGATTTCTCTGCTCTCTGCAGCAAGTTTTTGAGTGCAGTATCAATTGCATGTTATCAGCTTGTGCAGGGAGAATCTAAATCAAAGCCAAATCCAGCCAAAACATGCCCACAACACTGCACTTCGTGCTGCTGAGCTGTCCTGCTGACCTGGCTCAGATGCTCATGTCCATGTCCCTGTGTGGGATGCCAGCCCTGCTCACCACCCCATTTTCTGCCCGAAATCCTGTCCCTGGGGCTTTCCCTGAGGGTATAAACCAGGCAGAAGTGTTGATGCATTAGTAATGTGGGCTTCTTAAGCAGTCAGGAATTGCAGCCTGGGCCTTGGGATGCATGCCCCAAGCATCACTGCACAGAGCCTGCGCTAAAGCCCGGCCACGTTTTAACCTGCTCTCTGCATACTGAGGGCAACCTGCACGTAGAAATCCACTCCCAGGTGCAGAGAGCTTGCTGCAGACAGCTGAGATGATTTCAGCTGGCATGAGGGTGCAGTGAGATGGGTTTTTTCCAATATTAATGAACCTTACATGTTTCATGTCTGTTAAATGGGAGGAAGTAAGCAGCCCTCGTGCTGCCTGAGACTCAAGTGCTTGAGAGATGAACTTTAGTCCTACCAAAAGGCCCTGGTGTTAAAAGTTAAAAGCAGCTTTGCTCCCACCCACCTCGGGGATTGCAGATGTGTTGCTGGATGGGCAGGCAACAACACCCCCATGAGCTCGGTTGAGCAGATGGGGCTGTCCAGTGCCCCAGGGCAGGAAAACAACTCACAGCAGGACTTGGTCCTGGGGCTGGCAATAAGAGGGTCCACACCAGGAGGGCCCTGGGACATCTCTAGGATGAAAACCACTTGTGGGGTGTTCCATGATGTTGCCTTTGACGTGTAGATCAGAGAAGCCCACGGGGGAAAAGGAGCTTCCATTCCTCGTCCTTTTCCACTGGTGCTGTCCAGATGCAGAAGCAGTTGAGCCTCCCAAAAGATGCAAGGCTTGGCATAAAGGGTTTGGCTTCCTCACTGGCCCCAGCAGCCTCCTAAAAGGCTGTTTCCTCATTACTCATCTCCTCACACCCCTCTATAAACCTCTTGATCTTCAAACGTCTCTGAAAAGGCAAATACACTTGGTGTCAGGCAGGACTGGAGCAGCTGCCAGCCTTCCACAGCGTTGGGATGGAGATGCTCAGTGAAATGACTCCAACTTGACTGGTGAAACACAGATCTTTTTTTTCTGTTCCCCTCCTCTGATAGAAAGGCAGCTCCTTTCCTCAACCATGGTGGGATCTCCTGGCTTTCAACAGTGATTGATCACAAATCAAAGCAGTGCTGGGTCTTCACCTTCTGGATCAGCACTTGCTGCTGCTGGTTGCTGCAAGCAGCACCTCCGGCAGACATTATCCATGCTCCCTTGATCAGCTCTGCACCAGATCCCTGGATCTGCTCTGGGTGGAACCTGATGGCTGGGCAAGGCTAAGTGACATCACAACCTGAAATTCTAACTGTGGTTCCCAAGCTTTGTTTGCTCCTCCTCTGTATGTCCTGGAAATTATTTCTTCAGAGGCCTTGACAGCACCAAGGCTTAAAGGGAGTGCATGGAGAAAGAGGCCAAGCCAGGAAATACTGGGGACCTGTTGCTTCAGAAGACACATCTGCCTGAAACCTTGTGAAAACAACCACATTCCCCCATGGGCAGCAATGATCTGGCTTGAGATGCCTTTAAGGCTGGGCCTGATTATTTTGTTACACTGAAATTATACTAATGAACTTTGGGAGGGTGGTGGTGCCCGAAATGCCACGTCTGAGAAGAGGACTGGCTTCTGACTCCTGCAAAGCCAATCTCTTTGCTCAAGCCTTCCCAGCCAGGGTGTGTAGTGCAATAATGATCCTCTTGAAAGCTCTTGACAGCTTGTCAGAGGAGAGGCTGTGTACGCTGAAGGCATCCACAGCACAGCAGACAAGGCTCTCTGGGGGTTTTGTCCTGCAAAACTGGCTGTCAGGAAAGACTTGGTGTTGGGCAATGCTTTCTGTCTTCACCACGGGGGTTTGAACAGGCTTCAAAGAGAGCAACAAATGCAAAAACATTGACTCATGGGTCGGAGGCTTCGAGATGAGACCCCCTCACACACTTTGCAAAGAAAACACAGGAGATCATCAGGCAAGAAAGCCTTGAAAATCCTTTTTCCAGCCAAAGCAGCTCATCTCTGTCTGTGGGTAGCTCTCTTGCACGCTTAGAAAGCCTCTCCACTTCCATGCTGTACATAAACACATGTCATATTCCCCATCAAAGGGTGATAAACACACTTTTAACTCTGAGTGTGTTTATCTGTTGGCTGACGAGCTCTGCTTAAGAGCTTAGTTTGCTGAGGCCCAAGGAGCCCTCCTCCCTCCCGATGCCAGGAGGCTGCTGGAGTGTGTCTGGTGCTGCACAGGGGCAGAGCTGCCACTCAGCCCACCCAGAACTTCAGCTCTGCCGCTCCACAAGCTCTGGCTGAGGCTGCCTTTTATCTGACGGGACAACCTGTCTGAGTCCACGGCTCCGGCTGCAGGAGGGAGGGAGGGAGGGCTGGCTGGGGCTGGCACTTGGCTTTCGAGGGGGTGAGGGAGGAGGTACAAGCTCTGCGGTCTCTTGCTGTGCCCACAGGAGCTGGAGCTCTCAGGACACTTTTTGGAAGTGGTTGCCCACAAATTGTGTGTCCACAAGGTTGGAGAGGGGAAAAGTTCTCCTTCAGGTCAGTCCTGGTCAGGGAAAGTCTGGACATCCTCTGCCAGAACGTGATTCCTCTGTGAGGGAAAACCAGTGCAAACAAGGACCTTCCGGGCCGGGGGCAAATGAGGTTGCCCTTTGCTCCATCTGCTTATCCTCCTCTTCCTCGACGCATTTCCCACTGCATTTCAACACAACCTGAGGATCTTCAGACCCCACTGCCACTGCCCAACCTGCTTTGCCTCTGTGAACACATCCCCTGAGTATGAACATATCCGTTCTCCTCCCACCTTAGGCTGCAGCTGGAAATGCAGCACGGGAGAAACGGGCTCTGGCTGCAAAAGGGAGGGTGGAGAGCACCACCTAGTGAAGGATAGCGAGGGGATCATCAGCCAGCCTGGGGTCGGCTGTGTCCTGGAACCAACAGAATTGTTTAGGTTGGAAAAGACCTCTGAGGTCATCGAGTCCCACCCCTAACCCAGCACCACCAAACCACGTCCCCAAACGCCACATCAAAGCATTTTTGAACACTTCCAGGGATGGTGATCCTGCAAGATCCCTGGGCAGCCTGTTCCAATGCCTGACCACCCTTTCAGTGAAGAATATTAAGTCAGCAAGACATGACTTTCCCTTCAAGAGCCCTTTCTGGCTTTGACTGGAGGTGCTTGCACCCTTAGGTAGGCACTGAGCAGGAGCCTGCTTATCTTCTCCCAGAGTTTGCAGAGAGTGTTTGTCTCAGCTGCAGAAAAAGTAGAAACCAGAAGGGAGTGCAACTTCTTGTGATGTTTCCTTTTCCAGCATTCTCCTGTCCCTTCTGGAGGGAGCAGGGCAGCTGGGACTTGTATGCAGACAGGAAACAAAAGTCTTGCTCATAGCAGAGCACAGCAGAGCTGGGCATTGCTGCCAGAGCTGAGCAGAGCCCTTTGTCAAAGGGCCTGGGGAGAATTTCAGGCTCCCTACAGCTTCATGTCTTTGGGCCTCAAATTGTTTTGTTCTAGGAAACCTTACAAGCACCCAAACCCTCTTTCCTGGTGCTCTTTTTTTGTTGTGTGACCTCTCCCTGTCTGTGACTTTGGCCTGAGCAGCTGGAGAGCCAAGGCCCCCTTGCAAAGGCCATGAGATGCTGCACACCTGCCTACCTGCCCCTGCAGCTGCTCTAATTAAAATCTTAAGGATGAGTTAACATCTTTCTTTCTTTTTTATGGATCTGTTTGAAGTGCCTCATTGCTTTGGGCAGTCTGGGCTGTAATTAAGTTGTTAGCAAGGAAGCTTAAGCTTTACAATCGCCCTTTATGACAAAATATCTCAGGGGGCTGACAAGCAGGTTTATTAGAAAGTCAAAATGCCTTTTGGTGGAAGAGCAGTGGCAGATGTCTGAGGACAAGCCCGTAATGGTAAATCCCAACCAGGAGCAGCCTGTGCCGTGAGGAGCTGCCCTGTGGGTTGCTGGCTGGGTCTTCTTCCAAGGCTGCTGCTTCACAACAGCACTGCTCTGATGAGGAGTTTATCCTGTAACTGGGATCTCCATGGTGGGATGCATCTCCTGGTGGTAGCCCCTACCCCGAGTTCTGTTGCCCATCTACACCTTCGTTGCCCAGAGGTGAGGCCCTGTTGCCTTTGTGCAGCTCCTGACTTTAGTCCTGCTGCTCTGGCCTCAGAACATGGTGCTTGGCCCTAAATCATTCCAGCCTCCCAACAGGATCTCCAAGGATGGATTCAGCTCTGCTTGCACCAACAGCACAAAGCCACTGCCAATGCCCCTCTCTTCCCCAAAGCCTGCTTGACTCAAATGATCAATGTGAGCAATGTGCTTGGAAACACACGGAGTGTCTGCCCCTGCCACCCCCCTTGGCAGAGCTGAAGGTGCTCACGCTGGCTCAGAGCAATGTGGGGATGCTCTCAGGCCACGCCGGGCAGAGCAGGAGCGCAGGGGAAGGAAGGGCTGCGCCCTGGAGTCCCATCTGTCCCCTTCCCAAGGCCGTGCTGTGGCCGCTTGCTGGCTGTGCAAAACCCTCTAGAGGGAGCCCCGATCCCAGACATCCCCAGGCAAGGTCCCACCAGGTCACAGAGCTGCTCTGTGCGCCTTCAGATGGAGCTTTTGTGGGGGTTTGGTTGTTGGCTGTTCTTTTTTAAGGCTCCACGCTGCTTTAATGGCGTCATCGGCCACAGCTATGGGCTGGCTTGCCCTCTCTGAACATTCCTGCTCGTTCCTGTGTCCCCAGGTGCCTCCTCACCCCCTCCAGCGTCCCTCCCCCTCAGACCTCGCTGCGAGGGGGGTGAAATCTCCTCCCACGCTGGCCTCCAAGGGCTCTGCACTGCGGAAGGGCTGGCACCCCAAGAAGCAGCCGCGGCAGGCAGCATTTTGGGGCAGCAGCCAGCCTGGTCGGCATTTCCAGCTCTCCACACAGCAGTGCCCTGGGCAGGGCTGGGAGCTGGGGAGTCCCCAGGCGCTCCCGGGCGAGGAGCACGGCTTTGTTTCCCCACAGCAAGGGCCCTGCAGGTCTCAGCGGCGGCTCCGCTCCCAGCCGTGCTGACAGGCAGCCCAGGGCCGGCAGCAATGAGCTTCCCACGGCGAGCTGCTGGGAAATGGCAGGCACTGGCCTTTTGTCCCTGCCTGGCAGGCTGAGCGTGGTGCACGGGCAGGGACACTCTGGACACCGTGCTCCCAACCAGAGCCTGCCCTCGGCCTGCTCGCCCAGCCCAGCCACGGGGCACTGTGCGCCCCTTTAGGCTGCAGGAGAGGCAGCTCCCACACGGGTGTCCAGCCAAGAGCAACTGTGAGTAGTTTCAAGCAGAAGCGTCTAAGGCTTCCCCTATTTAGCATGGTGGAGACAGAGCTCACAAAGGCTTCTGCAGTTGTCCCTGCTGCTTCTTGCATGGGTTTGCCCTTTTACCAGGTGGGCACAAACAGGAGGTCCTGAGGGAGATGCTGGATCAGGTGGTATTTCAAGTGAAACAGCCAGGGTAGGACTTGTCCACGTGAATAATAAAGGCACAGGCATGGGTAGCTTCTCCCATCAGTCTCAGAGTGTGTCCCGTGGTCTGAGTGCACATGGAACAGCCAAAGTCACTTGAGCTCACAGGCAGCCTTGCCCGTCGTGCTGCAGACCTTCCTGAGGGAATGTCCCACCTCTTCTGCCACCCCCCTGTCCTCCTTTTGCCACCCCCCGTCCTCCTTCTGCCACTGTGAACCTCAGGATCATCCATGCCCAGCAGATACCCTGGCAACCCCGGGCCATGTATCCAAGCAGCTGCTGGGTGCATTGGGAACAGCAATGGATGCTGCCTGGTGCCAGCAGAGCAGCTGTCCTTACCGGCTGGGCTCTGCCTGTGGTAGCTTCCAGCAAGGCTTGCAATGCTCACTTCCCCATCCTCATGCCTTCCTCCTCCTCCTCCTCAGCTACTGACAACATCAAAGCCCTGAAGTCTCCGCTCCTCCTTTCTCTGGAGATCTGGTTTAGCTGCTGGTGATGGATTTATGCTGTGACAGGAGGTTCACTGCTGCCTGTAGGAATAAGTCCCACAGATATTAACCATATTGGGATCAAGGCCCTGCTGGTTTGCCTTCTCCAGCCTGGCTGGATCTTCCTTCCTTTCCTGCCTGTTCCTTTATTCATTTACAAGTCCTGTGAAGTCCCAACACGACATCTGATTTCCATCCACTTGGACAGTAAACTTACATTTTTCTCACGGTCTCTGTGCTCTTGTTCTTTGGGTCTCTGCCAGGCACTTCACATCTTTAACTTGCCTTTTTTTTTTTTTCTTTCAGACCAAGTTGCTTGGGTTCTCCCTCCCTCTTTCCTCCCAGCCTTTAAAGGAAGTAAAATAAAAACTGTTGACAAGAAGAGCCAGGCTCCTTCCAGGACTCCCCAGGGATGAACCCGCTCCCCTCCCTCCGTGCCAAGTGGCCCAGAGATGCTTTCCTGCAGTCCCAGCAACAGTGGCTGCTCGACTTTTTACTCCAAAAGTGAGAAATGTAGCAGCCAGTGCTGATGAAAGGGGCTGCTCTCCCTCTCCCTCCCATTTTGCTCAGGGCTCTGCTGTCACTTGGGCACAAGTCACTGCCCCCAGTCTCTTGTCAGTCCCAGATACCCTGCATGTTACTTCTGTTTCCCAAAGTTCTGGGTAACTACCCTCATTTTGGGGGGCCAAGTGGGTATTCTTTCCCCCAGAGGCAGTGGTGTTCTGGTGCTCATCCACTTCCAGCCATCATAGGAATGCAGAGAGAATGCAACACGTACTCTCCAACTCACTTCCTTTCCCACCGCCCCACACTCTTTTCACTTTCTGCTCTGCTGGTGTCAGGGTGGGAAGGAGAGAGGAGCACATCCTGCTTTCCCCCTCCCCAAACCTCTTTCTTCCCAAGACTCCTTCCCTTTGGCACCCATCTGGCCAGCTGTGGATACAGGGATGACACAGAGATACTGACCCAAGCACCAAACTCCAGCATGGTAGAAACTGATGCTGGTGGCAAAGACTTGCAGCTGGCTGAAGGCAGCAGGGACCAAGGCAGTTTTCCTAAAACATCCCAAAAGTAACCAGCCACAAGAACACTCACCACTCCCAGTAGCTGCTGGCACTCAAAGGCACCACAGCTACACTGGGGTTGGGGCTTTGCTAATGATCTGCTCCAAATTGCAGTGCCATGGTGGCTTTCTTCTGCTTGGAGACAGCCTTGAACAGAGTGAATCTGAAGCCATGATGAAAATATTGTTCTGGATCAGATGTTTTCTGGGCTGCTGGGGCTGTGCACCCCCTTCTCACACACAGACAAGCGTGTGGAAATCTGCTTTTGTGCAAAGACTTGTTTTGATCCCAGTGAACTTTGCTCTTTCTTGATTTCCTTTGTAGGAAGCAAAGTCCCTCGGGGCAAAAGGTCTCCCTGTTTTACGCAGAGGAAGTGTTGTGGCAGCATAGATACACAGCCTTGCCGTGCAGACTCAAGGGTTTTTTCAAGGAAAAATGATTGATATTTAAATTACATCATGTTTTGCATCAGCAGTAGTTTTGTGTAAGCAACTAAACCTGCCTTCAAGTTTTTATCAAGGGCATGATGAACCTCACCAGTCAGTGATGACTGAGGGTAAAGGCTGCTCATTCTCTAGCTTGGGCAGTTTCTGCACCTGCTCATGGAGTTGCTAGGTAATTGCAGAAATGCCTGTCATGTTACAAAACAGCAGAAGATGCGCTTGATTTTTCTTTTGGACTGGACTAATTGGTTTCTCTGTCCCAAAGGGTGACAGGCATCTGCTGAGACAGCAATAAGTGCATTTTGATGAAATTAGAAAGCATAATTTTCTCATTTTGCTAATTGACAAAACTCTTATATGTTCTGGATATATGACCTTACCTCTTCTCCTTACCCCAAGCTGTCCCCCCATGCCTGGGACAGGTTTGTGGGAGGCCACCACAGCACCCTTGCCCCAGCCTCTGTCTTGGCCAGTCTTGCTGCCACATTGAACAGGCTGCTCTCAACATTTTCCTTGATTTTAGGCAAAGTTGCAAAGGCAGCAGGTTTCATCCCATTCCTAGGGCTCATCCAGCAGCACCTGGTGGCAGATGGGACTCCTGTGCAAGCCTTTCAGGAGAGGTTAGACTTGCACATGATGGTCAAAGTAGAGTTTAGGACTCTTAAGCCCAATGAATTTCTTTTTCCTCCCCCTTGTGAATCATTTTTGCCTCTTTTTGCTGTGGTGCATGGAATTGCTGTGGGCTGAGCTTGGTGCAGACAGCTGGGCACACCAACACTTGCCCTGGGGCTGGGGGGACCTGGGTGCCTCCCTGGGTGGCTGCCTCCTGCACAGCACCTCAGGCCACACCAGTGCTGTTGTTTGGTGTCTTCTCACTTTAACACATCACCAAGGGACTCTTCTGGCTGTGTCCTGTGCACACTGCAGGCAAGGGCAGCCTGGGTTGTGCCAGAGGAGTGCTGCTTCCCACAGGGGCAGGTCAGTGCAGAGCACTGGTGCAGCCATGAGGTGCCAGAGCACCACAGCTTAGCAATGTCTCTGCTTAACTACTGGGATGCTTTAGGTAGAGGAACCAGTCCCTTCTTCACCTCTTTTGCCTGTTATCCTCCTTTTGTGAACATCTGTGGAATCTAAACAGGGCTGGGACCCACACAGAGAGCTTCCCTCAATTTCAGCTGTCTGGATGAAAGCTGTGAGTGCTCCGTGACTCACCCTGCCCCCTTGCATAAGGAGGAAACTTCCCTTTATTGCTTCCCTCTGTGGTACCTTCATGTGAAATGGGTCCTGATGGAATGCACCACAGCCCTGTTTCAGGGGATTTGCTGCGTGGGGCATCCTCCAAGCTCCCTTTTCCCATTTTGGTTTCCTCCTGCATCTGCACCACATCTCTGCTCCATGGGGGTACCTGGAGGTCATGCTGTGGTTCCAGTGTGGCTGGAGTTTGGTTTGCATCTGAAATAGAAATCAGTAGTAGTAGCAACAATGAAGGAGAAGATGAAGAAAAAGGACAAGAAGAGCAACAACAACAATGAGGAGAAAAACACAAGAGAAGGACCTGGAGCGAAACAATGGAGGAACACGGCACGCTGGGGTGAAGTTGTGTTTTAGCCCCTCCTTATTTATCCTCCATGGTTTTTGTTATTAATCTTGGAAAGAAAACACAGTAGAAGTGTGAACCTCAATTTGAGATTCACAGTAGTGAGTTACTCAGTGTACCTAAAAGCCTGGTTTTCAACAGCCCTCTTGTGAATTTTCTGATGTCTGACATGGGATAGGGTCCCCTACAGCTTTTCCCCCAGAAGAGCCATCAGAAGGGTTTTTAAATTTTATAACCCCTCACCATTGTCTGTGAAAAAGCTGTGGAGCCTTAATAACAATCTTGGAGGGCTCTACCCTCTGCAGTGGCTTGCTGAAATTAGGCAAGAAGTGTCCCTACTTAAAGGAGACAGCAGGACCATGCCAGAGGGTACATGCCAGCAGAGACATAAATTTTAAAAGTGGTACAGTCCCTCCTAAGAAAAGTAGAAAAAAAGGGTACAAAACTTTGGGGGTTTGGGGGTAGAAGTGTTTTCAGCCACACACTAATCCTTGATATTCATTACAGCTTTTAAATCAGTGCTTTAAAAATAGGACCTGTGGTGATGAAACACACTGTCAGGAAATGTCACTCGCTGGGTGACATGGCAGATGGAGATTTATATGGTAACCCCTAAGGATTTTAATGGGTTCTGCCTGAAATGGGGCTTGGTGCTAAAAACCAAACTGTTCAAGGTTACATCGAGTGCTGGGCCACCCCAGGCAGAGCCCTGCAAACAGAGGAAATTCTGTGGCCAGCACTTGGCTACAGCACTGAGACATTGCAGCAGTAAAACCTCAAAGCCCATCTCCAAAATGCAGTGTGGGACTGTGCATGAAAGGCTTCAGGGCTGTCCTGGGCAGGATGAGCCCGTGGCACCCTGAGGGCCTGGCATGGGGACAAGTATGGCTCCCAGTCCTCCAGTGATGTTGCAAAGAAAGGATTGAGAGAAGACTTACTTTGGTTGCAGACAAACCACTAGCAACTGAAAATAAACAGGCAAGACATCAGCTCCCACTGAGCTTTGAATAAAATGCAGGATTTGAAAAGAATAGTTGTTTGTTTCAAGCACAGCTTCAATAAAGGTAGAAAAAGCTTTGATCTCCTGAGCCCCTCTGCAGTGCAGCTTTCAGTTTAAGATGTGTGTCTTCTTGGGTGCGCCTCCTAATATAGTTAGTATCTTATCTGCTTGATGCAAAAAAAAGCTTGCTGGTCGTGGCTTTGGTGCAAGACATCTGCCAGGAAGCTTGGGAGGTGGTGGAGGCAGTGGTCCAGCAGCACCCAGTACGTTTTCCTTCCTGGGTGTTGTTTCACCCCTACCTACTGGCTCTGCAATTCCTAATGCCTTGGCAAGCTGGAGCCTCCAATGAATGTGAGCCCTGACACCCCCAAGCACTGATTTTCAGAGGAGGGACAATAGGGATGGAATTTTTTTTCAAAACAACTTTTGGTTCAATGCAATGCCACTAAGTAATGGAATGATTTTGAGCTCAGCTTTCTCTCCCTCCTCCTGAGTCTCTGATTTCAAAGCCATTGTTTTTCCCTTTAAACATACATAGATTGCTTTAAAGACAGAGCAGTCTTTCCCTGCTTGGCTAATTAAAGCCCCAAAATTTGTGTTGGTGCAATGGGCCTGTCTGGTCCTCAGTGAGCACACAGATAACTCAGTTGTAGTGCTTTGATCGTGCCTGGACAGGACTGCTCCTGCTCCTGCTGCCCTGGCACCACTCCAGGCAAGGAGAGAAGGCACCCAGGGAGGGAGAGAAGCTCTGGCACAAACAAGGGATCCCCGTGGTTAAAAGGTGTGGCAGGGGTAAGCCAAATGCAGTTGGTTGGTGATGACCAGCCCTGGGTGCATAAGGGGAGGTTCTGGGGGAGGTTCTGCCTTGGTGGAGGGAGGAGAGGATGGTCCCAGCTGGAATGCCACCAGCCCAAGGCTGCACCATCCCCACTCCCCTTCCCTTCCTACCAAGCCATTTGTGCATGATTCCTGTCTGCTGTTTCTACTCTCAAACACACCTCTTATCTCCACTTGTGATTTTTGGGGGGTGACATCCTTGAGGAAAGGGTTCAGGGTGTGTAGCAATGCTTCTGTACCCGTGTGATGAGAGCACTCAGTTTTTTACCCAGCAGGGTAGGAGACTGAAACAGATACCTGTCAGCTGGAGGGATCATTTCTTTGACCACGAAGAAGGTGAGCTGTGCATGCCCAAGGGGACATGGGATCCGTGAGACCTCAGGCACAGCTCATTACCATGTGCAGGAGGAGGTGATGTGGATGCAGTGGGGACAAGGAAGAGGGAGGGCAGCAGTTTTAGGGACCTGGGTGGTTGATGCTGCAGGTGGAGTGAACACAGTCCTGTGTTTGGGTTGATGTCATAAACACCATCCTTCAGATCCCTCAGCAGGGCTAGACCAGGGCACCAGGGCTTTTGGGGGCAGGGGCTTTAATGGGGAAAAGAGGAACATGGAGAGGAAGGAGGAGAGTAAAAAAGCTGTTATGTGAAAAGAAATGAAGGGGGATAATTAAATGTGACCTAAAGAAGTCCCCAGAATCTTTGTCTGGGGGAGGTTTGGGTATGGAGGGAAGAGGCAGAGAACCCATTGCTGCTAAAGGCAATGGAGGAGCTGTCAGCACTGGGGGAAGAAAGACTTTAGCTTAGCCCTCTGCAAAATTACATTGCACCAAGACTTGCCCTGGCTGGCTGTGCTGAGGCTCCTGGTGTCCAGACAGCTGCCTGGGCCAACAGGACAAGTGAGGTCCATGGTCATCTCTCTTTCCTGCTGCTCCTCCTGCCTGCACCATTGCCCCAGTTTCCAGCCCCCAGTGGTTAATTCATAAGCTCCTGTGGGTAATTCCTTCCTTATCCCCCAGGGTTTCTCCCCTGCTTGATCCCACCTCAGTGGCAACGAGCAGAGCACAGCCCCGCATCACCTCCTCCTGCTTCTCCTGCTCCCACCCAGTCTGGTTTGCATCGATGCAAGAAAAGAGTTGCACAAAGTTGTTCAGAAACAGGCCCCTCCAGTTATTTCCAGCTGCTCCCAAACTGTTTGAAACTCTACACCAAGACCTCCCAGTGCAGCTTTTTCCCTGTAGTCCTATTATTTTGTCCTTGCCTCCACTTCCATGGTGCTGGTTTCTCCAGTCTTGCACACAGAGGTGCTGGGAGGAGGCAGCAGCCACTGCAGCCCCCAAATCCCACCCAGCATCTCCTCAGCCAGGCTGCAGCAAGGAAAGCCAAGCCCTGTGGCAGCAGTGGCAGCAGGGAGGCAGGAGCAGCTCCTGTATGTTCAAGAAAAATCAGCAAATTCTCTGCTGAAATGGAGAATTTGCTCCCCCCTGCTTGAATGCTTCTATTAGCTATAATAATAATGTCAGATTATTAATTTTTTTTAATTATAAGTCCAAGAATAATGTCACTGCACTACCTGTCACTTCACAACATCTTGGTGCTGCAGGCACCTCTCCCCTTTCCCCTGAGGACCACCTCTGCTGCAGCTCTTGGATCCTGGGAGCTGTTTTGGGGCTGGCTGAGCTAAGAGCTGGCAGTGCCATGAGCAGAGCTCGCTGGGCATGACTTGCTGCAGTGCCTGCAGGACAGGCTGCTGCCTCCAGGGCCCCCATGGGGTGTTGTGTTTGTGTGTTTGGGCTGGGCTTTGAGATGCTCCAGTGACCACAGCATCAGCGAGGCATCCAGAAGAAAGCTTCACCAGTGGCTTTGGGTTTGCCTTTGGATGCCTTTCACCTCCCATCCTAAAACTGTGTCTGAAAACTCAGCTAGAAAAGCCTTATCTGCCCACCAGGGCTTGTGACTCAGTGCTTGGCAAATCTGGGCACTGGTCAAGCAGTGCCTGGGGATCTGTTAGTGCCTTGAGGAGTCCCAGCACCTCTGAGTGGGGAAATACTGCATAACCCCATGTGCCAAGGGGTCTCCTTCCTTCACCAAGGAATAGGAAAACACTTGCAAAAAACAGATGTCTGGTGTCTTTCCTGGAGGCAAAAATTGTACAGATGCTTTTTGCACCCTCTTTCTCAAACCCCCTTATTCTGGATGTTAAGAAATAATTGTATTTTCATCCTCTTTGCTGTCTACTCCCCCTCCTTCTTGGCCTCAAGCCTAACACCAGTAGCCTGCTCTCATAAATAATGGAGCATCTGTCCAGGCAGTCACTTGTGGTCTGATCCTATCTGATGGATGGTGTCAGTGCAAGGCCTGAGCCAAACCTGCTCTACTCTCTTCCAGGTAGGAGATCTATTCCAGTGTCCTCTGGGAGAGATGCTCAGTTCAGGCATTGATCCTGTACCAGAGGTATCAGCAGGCTGAGGCTCCATTTTCCCCCTCTGTGCAGGAGCATCCTGGCTCAGCACATGGGGAAGGAGTACACGGCTTAAGGGAATAAAACCTCAGGGATTTAAGTATAGGCCTAAGGTTTTACAAGTGCTGGAGTGTGTTTCTGAGCTGGGGCCTGAGGGAATGGTGTTATTGTATTACCCAGCCTTTATGGGATTGCCATAGCCTGGTGGGAGCAGCCAGGGAACCGTGGAGATTTCCTGGGGCACTGGGCATGTGGCCCGTTTGCATTCCCTTCAGTATTAGCTGGGTTGGGTTGGTCTCTCAGGACAAAGAAAGCCCAAGGAAACCTGCATTGGGGACACTTTCATAGCTAGAGCTGCATTGCATGTGTCAAAATCTTGCTTTATGTCCCAGTGTTCCCTCTATGGTCTGGGGGAAAGTGACTCTCAGCTGCATCAGGGCAACAAAAAGCATCTTTTATGGGCAGTGTATGAGGAAGTGCAAAGCTGGCCCTATGGCAAAGGTGTGTTTTCACATAGGTGGGGCTCTTTAAACAGGCATCTTTACACAGCTGCTGGACCCCACGGAATGCTGAGACCCCTCCAATCCCAGCCAAAAGGACACTGGCATCAGGTCATAGGATTTAATCCTAAATTTCAGAAACCCTTTCTACAAATAAATCCTTCTCACCATGAGAAAGCAGTGAAGTGAAGTGAAGTACCACATACACATGAGAGGAAAAAGTCATCTGGGGTCAGTGGGCTGGAAGAGCAGGGGAAACCCCACACTAAGTGGGTGGCACTTCTTGCACAGGACTCTCCAAAACCCCCTTATTCCTCCTTCTGTCATTTGTGCCACACAGGCACAGCACCCTTCTTTCCAATGCTACATGGCTTATACTGATAATTTCCATAATAAAACAATTTTGAAATAAAACCCCATATTATTTAAATGAAAACATTTCAAAACAATTAAAACATTTTGAAGTATTTCTAAGTAACTTTGCTCTTGAAATTATCTTTGCTTTTAAAAATTACTTCAGGCCTGATTGAAAATGAGGAAGAAGTTGATTTTTAGGGGTAAAATGACTTGGAAACAGAGAAATAACTTTGCTTCGAGTTATACACCAGTGCCTGAGCCAATACAAGAGAATGGAGAGGGGAAGGGTTTGCAATCAAAAAGCTAAACCAAGCCTGAGATGGGGGTTGTGGGTTCTTTTCCTGCAGAACCAGAGGAAGAAGAGGCTCTGAACACCCCAAGAGTTTTCCTGCAGTCAGGGAGTTTTCATCCAGCCACACATGGCTGCTTGCCAGTGCAATAAACTCCAGTGGCTGCAAACTCAATTCCAGTCACCTTTTAAGTGTTTTATCTGCTGTCCTGACATGCATTTTTTATTGCCAGAGCTCTTGCAAAAATGTTTTGAAGCCTGTCCTACTGAGCAGATCCCTACCTCAGAGCTTCAACAGTTGGGGCAGGGGGAACACGGGCTCATGTGCCCTCTGAAATCCATAAGGAATTGTAGCCTTTCCTCTGGAAATGCTCTTTTGGAATGGTTTCAGTCTTCAGAAAAGGCAGGAGGAACGGGAGAGTTGCACATGTGGACATCTCATGGCAGGACAAATCTGTTCAAGGTCTGTTAAGATCTAAGAGCAAGAACAAAGTTCATCTTGATCCCATGTGTCCCTAAAGGAAAGGATGAAAATCCATCACGCCCCCTCTGTGGTGAAATGATGGATTGTGTCTGAGATAACTTTTCTTGCTATTTGAAGTTATTTGAAGCATCTCTCCTATTACTGCAGCTGAGATCAGCCCAATGGCTTGAACTTTAAATACAGTTCTGGACCAGCAGTGAGACCTCTCAGGACCCACCAGGCTGCACAAGGACCATCTTCCTGGAGCCACAGACAATTTTTTAAGTCTCCTCTATTATTACACAGCCCTTCAATCCTCCCTCAGAGGAAAAATTTGCCTCAGAACATTAAAGTTTTCCTCCTCCCACCTGGTGAATTATTTTGGCATTCACAGCCCTGTTACCTTCTAGCTTTTAGTGGCCTCTGAGTAAGAAGCTACCACCACTGCTTTGCAAGTCCTTTCATGGTCTTTGCACATAGCAGGCTGTCCTGTGTGAGCAGTGTTACTGGGCCTGCCTGGTCTCCAGGTACTTGTGTGCAGCAATGTTTGTGAAGATGTTTCCTCACTTAAAGAAGAAAGTGCAGCAAGAAGTTCCTGTTGTGGCAACCTGGAGCATCCTGAGCTGCTTGAAGAGGCAGCACACGAGGCAGCACCAGGCTCTTCTGCTAGTTGTTGTTGGGATTCTCCATGGCTTTGTCGAGCAGGAAGTATTCCAGAGGCATGTGAAAATTGTTCCTGAACTTCAGTGCATACTTGAAGCATGTGAATTTTCCTACTGAACACTTTCCTCAGCCACCTCCTCTTGCAATGCCAGCTAATCCTGTCTTCAGGCAAAGCAAGCCCTTCCCACTGCCTTTTGCAACGGGAAGCAGATCCCTGCCTGTCCTCGGACTTCCCTCTACTGCCCTAAATCCTTCTCTCCCCATTAAAGCTGGTTTTTTTTTCAATACAGTGAAAAAGCCCTCTGCTTTTGGCTCACCCATCCCCTCCATTCAGCTTTCCCCAAGTGCCAATTCCCAGGTAGCCAGAGCCTCCTCTGTGCAGGGCCACCACGCCCTGCTGTGGGCAAGGGATGTGCTGTGTCCTGGCATGGTGCACCAGGTGCTCCTCAAGGCTTGTCTGGGGCTGGTCAGTGAATTCCCCCAGTGCTGCCCTGGGGCTTTCAGAAACTGCCCTAAGGAATGTGCAGGTTTGGGGACAAGGTGCTGGTGGCATCAGGCAGGAGCACATCCGGATGCTCTGCCTGCAGGTTCTGTATGTGTAGAGATGAAGACAGGCAGCCTGTTGAGCAATTCACTCATGGGGGAATGAATCCCTGGGCATTCACATGGAATAAGCCTGCCATGAGGTGTTGTTATGTGTGTGATGTATTTATGGCTTCTGGAAACCATTTTCAGAGCCACAGAAGAAATCATTTTGGGATGCTTCGAGCTGAAGTCTACTTCTCCATGGTGATAATTTCACATTCCTGCTGTGCTCAGTGATGCTGGCTTCAAAATTATTCCAGTTTTCAGAGAGAGGCTGCCTGCATTTCTATCTGTGATGGGGTGGGTTCAGAGACTCCTGATGGCACAAATTTGGAAGCTGTGTAATGTGCCCAGTTGTGAATTCTGCCCTTTGGAGGGGAGATTTAGGGAGTTAGCTGTTGTGTTGCACTGCTCACTGAGAACAGTGTGTTGGGCATCTTGCGCAGTTCACAAGAAGATGCAGCCCAAGCCCCGAGGAGGTTCCACTCTGCAGCCCCAACTTTGCTTGGTATCAGTGACTTGGATGGATCCAGCTCCCCTCCCCTTCCAGCTTCCTGGTGCTGCTTTGGCACCCCTGTGTTCCCAGCCAGGGGCCATGTCGTGCCCCTGCAAGCACCTGCAGTGACACCTGCCCAGCAAGGTGCTACCATGAGTGAAGCATTCACAGCTGGCCCTGGGGTTGCCCAATCTCTGTGTTTGGCTAGAAACGTGTGGTGTTTCCCACCAATGTCGTGTGCCCGTGGAAAATGCCACCCACAGTCTGATACCTCAGTCCCTTCATGTCCCTCTCTCAGCAAACTTTGAGGATCCCAGGAGCTCTGGACTCCAAAGGGGCTGATGAAGCACCAGCAGCACGACCTAAAGGGCAGGTCCTGGGATGCCAGGCTGAGCTTGCGGATGCAGCAGTGTGAGGAGGGGGAAGGAGAAGCCAAACAGCCCAAAGCCAGAGCACACCCACTGCTGAGGTGGTGGCTGTGCCCTGCAGCCCCTGCTCACGCTGGGTGCAGATGGAGAGCTCTCCTGCCTCCCGCAGGAGCATCCTGTTCACTTATGCATGAGCTCCCAGTGAGTTTGTGCTTTTGCATCCGAAACAATTTGCACCTGAGTGCTCAATTCATTTACAGCACTTTACACATGAGCATAAAGAGTCATTAAGGAGTGTTCAGTGCAAAAGGGAGGACTTTGGTGGGCAACCATCAGTTCTTAGCACTGAGCTGGAGAGCTGGAGCAGGAAAAATGAAATTGGTGACTTGGGACAACAAAGCTCTGGGGACACAGATGGAGAAAGTATTGCATTTGCAATGGATATAGATTTGAACTGCCCTAATGTTTTCTCTTGCAGGAACAAGGCCTGACACCTGTAATAGGTGCAAGGGCTGGGGTTTGCAATGGTTATTTGTATTGGCCTTCCTGGCTAAGTGATTTGCAGGTATGAGTGTTTGCAATACGTGTTGCATCCAGGTTTTTACATTAAGTCCTCCATCCTGGTCCTCTGGGACAAGGAGTGAAGTCATGAAAAGTATTTATATTTGGACTTTGATAATGTTGACCGTGGTATTCTAGTCCATGGTGTAAGGGGTGGAGCTCATAACAGACACAAATTGGGGCTGTAATGCTGGTAACTCCCAGGCCCTGGTTCCCAGGGGCAAGGAGTGAAATTTTAGTGCATGTGCACACGTTGTATCAGTATTAACCCCTCTGTCTGGCCTGCAGGAAGCAAGAGTGGAGCTTGAAATAGTTTGTATTAGGATTATGATGATGCTGAAAGCAAAGTTGATAATGGGTTTGTGTTCAAACAGCTTTTAAGGGTGCTCTTCAAGGAGAGGAGGGAGCTGGGCATGAACTGCAGGGATTACTGCATTCAGTCAGGGGTTCTAGATAACTCACAGAGCAGCACCCAATAGGTTCCTGCCTGAGCAGCTGATTAGTGCCTGCATGAGCACCCTGTTAATTAATGCATGAGTCCCCACAGAGTGCCTGCCCATATCACCCCTGCCTGGGCAATTCATGCCCCCATGAGTGCCTGACCAATTCCCACGTGGGAACCCTTTCTGTTCATGGATGAGCACCCAAATGAGTCACACATGGGCACCCAATTAATTCATGGAGCAGCACCAAGTTAATTTATGCATCGTCACCCAACCAGTTCAGGTCTGAACACCCAAACAGCTCACAGAAGGGTGATGAGAAGGTTGTGCTAACTGGGAGTAAAAGAAATGAAGTCCAAAGTCCCCAGGTTGAGACGGGTTTACCTGCAATGCTGCTGAGTCCTGGCCACGCAGCAGCAGCATCACGTAGGAGCTGTGTCTGGGCCATGGAAGGGAGTTGGAAAGGAGGAGGCAGGGGCAGGTTTTGTCCTGATGGTGATGCTGAGATCATTGCCTGACTTGCTGCGTAAAGGGGCTCCTGCAGCACAACACCTGGGAACAGGATTTTTGGGTGCATCCCCTTCTAGGTGCTTTTTCTCCCTTCTAATCAGCTCCCAAGATGAGCTTGGTGGCACATTCTGTGTCTGAAAGGCTTTACCAGACTTCTCAGCCTGGACTTCTGGGGGAGTAGAAACTCCAGCTGCAGGCAAACATGCTCTTTAGACAACAAGCTCTGGGGTTTTTTTGATTGCCGACTTTTAATTGCTTTGCAGTGAGCACATCAACAAGGGATAACCTGTCATCACCTGGCCACGCAGAAACTGGGCATTGGGCTAAGAGCTGAGTTTTAGATACTCTGGTTTCTACCTCACAGGGGACAGAGCATCATGACCATGACTGCCTCTGCCCACCAAACTTCTTATGGGGGTCGAGCAGTTCACCTGGGGCTTTCTGCACAGCACAACACAGCACAGGATCCTCCAGCAAGGCAGGTGTTGGGTCAGATGGCCACTTTCTTGTTCTCTGCAGGCACAGAGAGGGTGAAACTGCTGGCTCAGGCAAAGGGCCACCCACAGCTAACCATTGCCTCTATTCAGCTGTTTGGGTGTTACTGTAGTTGCCACTTATTTGGTTGTTCTTTTTGTTCTGTGTTGCATGACCCAGCAAACATAAATAATTGACCGTTGCAGGGTTGAATGACAAATAATAATCAGGTAAGCACAGGCATATTTGCACAAGAAAGAGACAAAGTAGGTGATGCCGAGGTTGGAGGCATTAAATCAGTTTAGGAACAAACTCAGCAGAAATCCCCATTTATTTCCTTTCCTTCGATGTAGGCCTGATTCCCACTGATCTCAGGTAACTCGGGGAAACACAGCTTAGGTTTAGCAAAGCATGCACAGATCTTCACAGGGCCATTTTCAAAGCTCACACCTCCAGAACCAGGCAGTGGTCATTGCAGACACGGACCCTGGATGCCAAATCCTTCTTTGGACTTTGCTCCTGGACAGGGAAAACCAGTTTGGTATGGTTGAGTCTGTGAGTGTCTCTGCAGAGTATCCAGCTCAATGCAGCAAAACAGTTTGGTTCAGACAGGGAGCAGGAGGGGGGTGGGTCTGTGCTTGGGTGCTGAGCCACCTTGAGGTGTCCGCTGCCACCCATCCCTGCTTGGCCATGGATGGAGCTACCCTGGCCTGGCACAGTGGATTTGGGACTGGTACTCCCAGGAGAGGTTCACTTGAACCCCAACCCACCCTGCAGTGGAGGTTAACACTGAGAGGGTGGGGTGAAATCTGTGCTCCTCATCCAGCTCAAAGGATGCATCTCGTCTCACATTCAGGGAAGAATTCTTCTCTCTCACATCTGCTGCCCACCTGGGGTGCTGGAAAAAACCCACCCATTTTCTCTGCCCTTTTCTAATCTCGGTTTTAGGAGAAAGATTGTGACTTCAAAGCAAAAAGGGATGGGGAAGCCTAACCTTAGGAAATATTTTAAAATAAACTAAAAAAAAAAAAAAAAAGTTTTTCTCTTCCCAAAACCTAAACTAAAGTGCTTTGCTGTCTTCTTTTTTTTTTTTTCTCTCTTTTTTGGGGGGGCTGGATTTTTTTTTTGTTATTTTAAAGTTAGGCAGCTTCTGTGTCCCAGATAGATATGAGCTGGCCACAAGGGCTGAATAACCTTTTGCAGCACCTCCTCAGCACCAGGATGGAGCAAGGGCAGGCAGTGGGCAGGCAGCTCTGTTTTGCCTGGGTGCCCTGGTATCTGCCAAACACCACTCCTATGGCTGAGGTCAAGCAGAGCTAGCAAAAAATTTCTGTCTTCCTCAAGCCAGATTTGCAACTGCTCTGCTCCAGGCTTGCCAAGCACCATGGCAGCAGGAGCAGGCAAACCTTTCTCAAAACAAAAGCTCCATGGGGCTGGATAAAGCTGAGAAGGGTCCTAAATTAATAAATGCAAAAGTAAAAGAAATCCACACCAGGGCAGTTACTTTAATGGAAATAAGCTGCTTGATTTTGCCCTTGAAAGTTTATGGCGTTTAAAACAATTGTAAACATGTCAGTGTACATGGATACGGTTTCTATAGCAGCACAGCAACAGTTAAGGGCTTGCTCCCAAACATACCCCAAAGGAAACTAAAAATAGTGTGTCTGTTGGATCAAAATGTGTATACATATTCAGGAAGACGTACAGAAACTAGGAGTTTGTGAGCCTCCATTAGCTTTTCCAATTTTTTCCCTTTTTTGCCCCCTCCCTCTGAAAGGACGGGGAGGAAGGTGCTGAGTGAAGCAGCAGAACGTGGGGAGGGATGTGCCCAAGGCTGGCAGTGCTGTCCCTAGCCCTTCCCAGCCGGGGCCAAGCCCGTAGGATGCCGTGTCCTCTCCCCACCCTGACACAAACACACCCACCAGGCAGGGACTGGGGAGGCATCTCCTTCTCTCCCCTCTGCTGTGTGCTCCTCGTTGCCTGGTTGCAGGCAGAGCCTGCAGCCTGCTGCTGTGGCGCTGCCTCTGCGGCAGCCCGGGGAGCTTTGGGGACACAGCAAACACCCTGTCCCCCTCCCTCCCCACACAAGTGGGTGCCACCCTGCCCAGCCCTGCTGCGGCGTGGGAAGGGCAATGCCAACGGGGTGGAGAGGCTCAGATGGATTCAGGGCTTGGGGAAGTTTACTCGTGCCGTGGAAACTGCATTTAAACAAACTTGGGGAGCTGGATGCTCTGCAGAGCAGGATCCTGCTAGGGCAGAAGTGCCTCCTTACTCGGCCCAGGCACCCACGTCCATTTCTAGGGTGGCTTTTGCCCACCAGCCCTGTCACTGGCAGCCTCTGCTCTGGCAACCCAAGGCCGCCTTTGAAGCTGAGGGAGCTTTGCTCGTGTGGTTTGGCAGGGGCAACAAGGCCTTTCTGGAAAGGAGGGTGTGTGCTCCTCAAGAGCAGCATTCAGAAATGCTCCTGTGGCTACATGGGAAGGGTTTGCAGTGACAACATTCTTCTGAGTGAGAGTGCAAAAGTCCACTGTGTTCCTAAGAGACCGTGAGACGCGTGTCACAGCGAAAGCTAAGGCGTACAGCAGAGAAACCAGCCAAAACATACAGCAGATACAGCACGTCAGAGGCAGCACTGAGAAATCTGGCCTGATGCAAAGCAAGGATTTTCAAGGTAGAGATAAGCACTCATGGGAAATCTGCTTCCCAAAGAGCAAAGTCTTAATACTACTTTCTTTTTGCCACACTCAGGAAAATGCGAGTTATAAGTGCTGAATGAAGGGATACTTCAAACCCTCCAAAGTGAAACAGTCTCACATCTTCCCTTTTTTTTCTTTTTTCTAAAGCAGCAGTGATCTCATGACAAAGCACCAAAGGTATAATGGCAGTTAAGTGTCCAACTACCCCGTGGCAGTGGTGCCATACCCAGTGCATTGTCCATAAACGCAGCATCCCAGAGATCATTTCAGGAGGGATGCAGGCACAGAGAGCATTACTCATGTCTCGTATCTTGAACAGCTCTAGTCATGCTCAAATGTTGCTGCTTTTACAACATAAAAGCTTTATGCTTTTTACTTTTTCTTAATTATAAACAGGTGCCTTGCTATGTTTTGAACAAGTGTTGCATGCCACAGCAGTTAATGCGTGACTGTCCCTGCTAATGAAATCTGCACAAGTGGATTTATTGTGGGCATTAGTTTGCAAAATAATACCTTCATAGAGAAACAGTGCAGGGAAGGGCTTTGGGACTGTGGTCAGTATTGGGGAAATTGCTTGCTAGCAGGTTGAAATGACCCTGTTCAGCTTTTGGGGGATGATAATTGGGATCTCTCAGATAGCAGTGACAAATGGCATTTAGCATTGCTGCAGTATCTTTAACTACCAAGCAATAACATCTCACCCCATTGTCTGTTTTTATTCTGCAGAGCTCAAATTCCTCTGTTTTGACAAATGGCATCACTGAAAGTTTTGTCTGAGTTCCCTGAGCAGCATTCCTTGTAAAATGAGAATCACAAGCTGGAAACAGCACAACAAACCATAAGGAAGGAAAACCAAAGCAGCTGCATCACAACACCTAATTGCCTTTGCAATCTGTCTGGGATTTTGTGATTTTCCTACGCTTCATCCTGGTTTAAGGCAAGTAAGGCACACTGCCAGCAAGGGCAGTGTGGCCACAGCAGTGGCCTCAGAGCTGTGGGACAAGGTCCAGCTGCTCTCTGCCATGCAGCCCTGTGCTCTGAAGGATGGCTGTGGCACCACGTGTCTTCCTGCCTTTTGCTTTGCCCTTCCAGCTGTCCTATCCCCTGCCTTTAGGATATGGCTACCCTCAGTGTGACCTGAATTGCTGTTTGTTTGGGGAAAACGAGCACTGGGGCAAAAACACCCTTGGGCTGAAGCCTGGTTGTGGCAGGCTTGTTGTTGTTTATGCAACAGAAGGTGTAGCAATGTCACCATTCCCAAGGCAACTGGGAAGATGGTGCCATGGCCTGAACTTCTTGACTTCACCTGATCCTTCCTTGCACATCACCCCCTCTCTCCACTTCCACTGTGCCAAAGAGGAAAGCTCTCCCCACCCTAAGACACCCAGAAAAAGGTCATGCCTATGCTCAGCCAGGGTTAAACTGGAGTTCTGGCTTCAGTCTTGCATTCCCAGCCACCTCCATACAGGCTGTGCCAGAGGAGAGCCCAGACACACTGTCTCCCAGCCCATTTTGCTCATGGGTTATTTAAAGCAGACATTGATAGCTCTGAAGTCGCAGCAGCTGAGCGTGGCCGCCAGTGGCTAATGAAGGTGAATGTCAGGAGTCATCATCAAAGTGATTAGTGTAATTAAACTGAGTTGTGAAATGCCAGTGCCAGCAGCAGAGAAGTCCCTCTGATGGGAGGTCTGCTGGATTCAAAACTAGGTGCTTCCTTCGAACTACCCTCATGTTGGCAGCTGCTCGTGCTGTGGCCATGGACAAAGCTGCTTCTTTTTCTCTTTTTCCCTTTTGGTCTCACCTTCCCAAGCTGTAAAGCACAGACGAAAATATTTAGCTGCCTACCTGACGAGGCTGTGTGCAGATTAATTAATATTTCTCAAGTGCCTTGAAATTTGCCAACTGTTATTGCTACATAACAACTGTTGCTACGTAGGGAAAATTGCTGCCACCAGACTCAGGCTCGGACACTGCACCTACATTTCCTGGCCTCACAGAGGTCAAAGCCCAGCTTTGCTGAGAGCATGCATCCAAAGAAATCCTCCTTTTGGCCTCTCTGGTGCTTTGCTCATGTTGCTTCTGTGGTTTTTGTTATTCCCTTGTGGACGCCGGGCGGTGCAAGACAACACCATTGGTTGCATTTGGGTGTCCCATCCCAGAGCAGCACAAGTGGTGGGATCTGCCAAGGCCAGGGGTGGGCAGCAGCTGAGCTTGGCATGGCTGGGCGGTCAGAGCTCAGCTCATTGGATTGGCTGGGCAGGATTGGCTGGGCTGTGGGTGCTGGGTGGCCCTGGAGCAGGCACATCTTCCTGGCTGCACCCAGAGATGGTGTCAGCACCCAGCCCTGAGAAACTGCCTGGCTCCAGCCGTGGAGGCAGCAGAGCAAGGGTGGATCTGCCAAGCTCTGTGTGCTGTGATACCACACCTTAGTGCCTGAGTGACTCACGAGGCGTTCCACGACCGTTTCACTTCTCTTCCCATTTTGCACAACTGCGGGATGAGGTTTTAAAAACCGGCATGCTTTCCCTTCCACTTTCTAGTTTTCCTGCTGGGAAAGCCTTGTTTCCAATGGCTGTGAACCAACTTGGTGGGTATCACATTGGTCACTCCCTGCAAGGAGCATCAGTGTGGCCAGTACTGAGGAGGAGGATGAGTCTGGGTTACACCAGTGGCACTTGGACCATCATCAAGCCCCAAAGACAACACATATATTAATAAATTAAGTGTGTCACAGGTGGTTTCGTGGTCCTGAATCCAACTGGCAGTGTACTACTGCTGTCAATGCCTGCTGCAGCCCCAGGTGAGGTAATCCCATCCACAGTGCTGCCTCTGCATGGTGTCCAGCTCACACAACTTCCTAACCATGCCTGGTCAGTGCTTGAGTTCACCAGCCTGCTCCAAAGTGGTGTGAGGCTCTGGGATGGGTTATTCTATTGTCACAGACACAGCCAATTGTGTTATGGGCCATTTATCACCAAGCCATTGAGGCCATTTGGTGATGGGGTCCTGGCAAAGGCCACCAGCAGTGTGATGTTGCACCGTCCTCAGGATGATGCCAGCCCCAATGGAGCCACCAGAGCCCTGGCTGGTGGGCAGGCAGAGCTGAGCATCTGCTAGGATGGTGGGATGCTGGCTCCTGCTAGCGAGCCTGTGCTTTCACAGCTCTGATTCATGTTGGGTTGCAGCAGGCTGCCATACCCCGAGCCTGCAGACACCTCCAGAACAAGGCTTTTTCCTCAACAATACCCCAGTGATTTCCTTCAGGAGAGCCCAGCTGAGGGGCTGAAGGAGGGAAGTTTTCCCAGATGAAAGGACAAGATCACGTCAAATGAGGTTCAGTGACAGTAAATGCAAATTAAAGAGCATGACCAGGAGATGTTTTGACCCTTCAGGTGAAAGCAAAGGGATTTGGTATCAGTTGTATCAGTCAGGAATGAAACATGGCTATGAATGGTCAACTATTGACTCCAAAACCCAGCAGTGCCCTTACAAGCAGAGAGAAACCCCAAACCAGTGATAGGATCCAGGTGCAGACCCCAGAGAAGGGGCAAACACAATGGGTACTTGCTGGTCCAGAGAAGACAGATCAAGATCTGCTGGCAGCCCTGTCCCACAGGACCCCTCAGTTGAATGGAGGAAACGAGAGATTTGAAATGCTTGGCATACAACCCTGGAAGCTCATTGTTCAACACCTCTGCAGCTGGTAGGAGCCTCTCAGTTCCCGCCCCAAAGATGTTACCCATGTCACAAGTAATGTCCAGGCCTCCCTCCAGGGGCTGATGGAGCTGCCCAGAAAACCCCTGGTAGGTCCAGTCATGGCCAGGCCACCGTGGGACTCACTGTAGGCATCTCACAACCCTCAAAGTGAGGGCTTGAAGGTGACTATGCCAGCCTGGCCCCAGGGGGACATTTAACCAGGTCCTGTCTGCAAACCTCCCTTGAGCAATGACTAAACAAACCTTGCTTTGACAGAGCCCACAGTGGCCTCCTTCCCTTTAACTTCTTCCTTGGATTGACAGACTGAACTCATCCAGAAAACACTGTGTTAATCATATTGTTTGAGTGAGAACGCTGAAGAAAGAGTATTACTCTGTTACCACGCAGCCAGCTCATGTGGCTTAAATCACAGCTACAACGAACAGGCCTTCTGGCACATGAGTTCTCAGGCAGAAAGCAGAGGATTTTTTCCATCACATGCAGAGGGGGAGAAAAAAAAAAGGAAATAAAAAAATAAAGAAAAAAGAGAGCTTTGGCTGCCTGTATGGAATGCAAGCAAAAGTATATATACATCCATGGGTTTGTGTGTTTTCATGGGATTCAAGGACTCAAAAACTGCTTTGTTTCTTCAAACCAGCCCGTGGTTAGACTTCATGGACCTGGATGTAACATAGACTGGTGTCTAAGTGTTAAATTGGCAATGAGACAGTGGCTATTCCTCTCAAAGGAGGGTATGAGATGGAATACTGAAACATCTGGGTGCTGTGGGTGTCCCCACTGTGTGCCAGTCCTTTTAAAATATGGATCAGGTACCACCTCAGCGTGTCCATCCCTCACACTCCTGTGCTGGCCCTAATGCTGCTGATGTTCTGGGCCAAGCCCCTTCATTTTCCTCTGCCTCAGTTTCCTCATGTGTAAAAGGGGCTGTGGAGGTCACCTGTGAACTGGACCCATCCTGTGGGTGCTGGGAGCACTCACATGCTGTGGTTTGTGTACTGATTTTCTTATTACTTCACCCTCCAGATTGATACAACAGCTCCAGTGAGCGACACATGGTGTTTTCATTTCACCTAATGAAAGGCATTTAAATATGCCTTGCCAAAGTAAAACCTGCCTCCTCCATTTTTCGGGTTGTGCTGTGGGTTGGGTGAGGGGGAGATGCTACCATGTCCTCCTCCCTGGGGAAATGCATGGGGCTGATGTCCTGCCACACGACAGCTTCAGAGATCGTGTTTTAGAGAAGAACAAAAGAAAGAGAAGAGGAGGGGGAAAAAAACCCTTTAATTTTGGGAGTGGGTGGGTCTGGGAAAGCTGAGATGTAGGTTTGCACAGTCCACGGGAGGACCGCTGTGATGCTGAGCAGCAGCCAAGCACCTTCTCCCACCTGAGCAACCCAAGAGATGCATCTGGGAGGTGCTGGTGGAGGGATTCCTTACAGCACCAAGTAGGGTACAGATGGTGGAGAAATCACTGCATGTGCTGAACAAACTTCCCCTCTAGACCCACGATCAAGAACAAGCAATGCAATACAGCCCAGAGCCCATGGGGCGCAATCCCAGCCTCAGCAAAGTGACAGTGGGAGGCTTCACGGTCTGCTCAAAGCTCCTCTTTTGCAGATGTCTTCAAAGGGAGGTCCTCTGAAAGGCCTGCAATTTTTGCCCCACCTCATTAATTAATGTATGTCAGGGGGTTGACACATGTCCATCTGGGTGGCCGACTGCTGTGAAACCTCCGGCAGCATCCTGGCTAAACCCTGTGCTGGAACCACAGCTCCATCCCTCCCTCCCTGCTGCCTTTATGAAGTGCCCCTTGATTTTACAGCTCTGCAAATACACTTTGAGAGGGCAGATGTTTGCCTATTAACTTAAAGCAAATTACATTTCTAAGAACCGGTGGAAGAACATAATTTAATCGGTGTACAGGACCGGCCTGATTGATTGCGGGTGATTGCACAGCCACCCCTTTACTCCACCTGAGAGCAGTGCAGGTGCAAGCACACACCACTGGCCATGGGAAAGGAAGAATCAGCTGCCAGGCTCGGGGTGCTTCATTTTTTCTAGGATGATTTGATGTTTAGTCCCTGATGAACCCAAGGCTGAGTCTGTAACAAGTCGAAGGCATTAACACTCTCCTTTGGAAAAACCCAACACCTGATGATGAGGCTGATGTCTGCTCTCGGGCTTACAGCATCACATATTGTGTTTGACAAGCTCTGACCTCGTGTGTGCCAGAGCTAAATGTTCATTTCCTTAACCCTTCCAAGAAGGGATTCAGCATTGACTTGTAATCTCAAATATTTTCACGCGACTGACTAATGACTTAATCACAGCTCGTGGCACGTGGCCACGGTGATTACCCACGCAGGCGGGGTTGCAGCACGTTGTGGCACCAGCAGCTGCCCAGCACCCTGTCATCATGCTGAGTCCCAGCAGCATCAGTCCCTGATGAAGTTTGCCTGGGTATAGGTTTGAATCCCTTGGAATCTTTCAGTCTGGATGAGAAAGGCGATGCAAATTTCTGTTTTGCAACCTGGGCAGGCAGCAGGTTTAGAGAGGCATGAGGGCACCCCTTGGAGACACATGTTCTCCCCCAGGAACGAGAGGCCTCTCCATGCTTTTGGGGAGGACTTGGTGAAGTATCCTGGCAGGCTGATTTTGGCAGCCCAAGTCTGGAAGATGGTCTGGGCAAGGCCAGGAGATGCACTGAAGGGGAGTTTAGGACCGGCCATGTGCTTTTGGGGTGTTTTAGCAGCATGGCCCGGAGCCCAGCCAAGCCACTCTGGCTTGGGATCAATTTATTTAATAATATGGACAGGAGCAGTGAGGTGTGAATGAACTGTTGCTGTTGGGGCCGTGTGCAGTTTAGAGCAGCACAGAAACCTGGCCAAGAGCCTTCGCTGTTTCCTCGTTGCTGCAGTGAGATCACAGGACAATACGTGCTCTGATGGGAACATTAGAGGGGACCATGTGTCACTCTATTGTGCATCTGACTCACAGAGCCTGTTCGACACGAACACTGGAACAGTGTGTGGCTGTCAGAAAACAGAAAATAGTTGTTTAAATATCAAAGATGATTTCAGAGCTCCACTTTGCTGAGTCGCGGCTCCAAGTTTGCGTGCGGGAAGGGAAAAAAGGGTGTGAAATGAGATGGATCAGCAAAGGTGATGCTCTACCTACCTATCCACCCTCTCTTCTCCAGTGAATTATCCATGGTGCTGGGTCACCTCAGGCCACACTGCCTCCCCCAAAACATTGAGTGATTATTACCGCGATGCCCCGTTATTTCGGCTTATCCCGGTAATCAGTCGAGACGCAGAATTAATGAGAGCTGGAGTCCGAAAGTTCTTGTTCAGAGCAAGGGCGGAAAGGGGGGAAACCCCTTTCGTTTAATTCTTATATACACTTTTAGAAATCACAGATCATTGGAGAAAGTTAACACTTCCGTCTCTAACTATATTGGTTAAAAGAAGTGTCCATCAAAGGGATCTGTGTCCATGGGAAAGGAATGTAAAAAGATAATTTTTACAACAACATAGCTATGTTTACAGAAATCGTCCTTGAGACTGTCTAACAGAGAAAACTAGCTATTTTACAGTGAAAAATGGGCAACAAGTGATTTATGTTTTAGCTCCCCGCTGTCTCTCCATGTAGTGGTACAAACTTATGGTACAAGGGAACATGGCAGGATCAGAGGGAAAACCAGCCCCCAGGCTTCCTGCCAGCAAGGAGCTGAGTTCTGAAGGCCAATTTTTGGCACCAGCTTCTCCAGACCTCTGGGCATGTCGCAGAGGACTGTAAGCCTTGAGTGGTGATTGCACTTTTTCCATAGCAAGGGACATGTGTTAAATATAAGGAAATACAGAAAGCAGTCACCAAACTCAGCTGTTTCCTTTTTTTTTTAAAGTACGGAAAGAAGAGCTTTCTGAAAATTGTTTCTCCTACAAGAGGAATGCTTTGTAATGCTGATTTGTCTCTTAAGCTTCCTCTGAAGTGTCTTTGAGAAAGAAATGAACCCTGAGGCAGGATCGAGATGAAAAGAGAACTGGGAGCAGTGCTGAGCCAGGGGGTTGTGCAAAGGATAAATGCTTGTATGGAAGTAAGAAGGGATAGGGCCAATTCATGAAACAGAAACCCATCATGAAGGTACTAATTTGGAGTTAAATAAGAGATGGTTAGTGATGGGACACAAGCCCTGGTCCTGCTGCAGATGCTCTCCCAGGACAGGGCCAGGCTCAGCATGCAGCATGCAGAACTCATCCCTGAGGCAGCTGGGACAAGGCTGCAGCAGGGATGCTGGGATACTGGGAACCTCTCATTGCCATTTCTTCTTCTGCAGGAGGGTGGTATGGCCAGGCAAAATCAGGAAAGAGCCTCCCAAGGGCCACAGTGACAAACCCATCAGATATTACAGAAGAACACAGTGTGTGACAGCAACCTGGAGCAGCTCCTGGGAGCTGAAGGGGACCCCATTCAACACGGCAAGAGGGACTATTTTTTGTGTCAGGACACAAATGCTAGGGGCAAGACTCTGTACTGTGAACACCAAGCTCATCCTCTCCCCCCAGGCTTTCTTCAACATGCTCTGTGTCCGCTTCTGCCAGCTGCACCTAATTCCTATACAGCTTAGTAAAGTGAGCATGGGACAGCAGCATGAGGCCTTCTGTAATCTAGTCTCAGTATGCCCCAGGCATAATATTCACCTCTCCACACCTCAGTTTCCCCTAGTAAATTGGATAATAATGAGATCTATTACCTCTGTCATGTTACATCACATGTGTGGCAAGTGATTCATTACATGCAAAGCTCCGAGCACGTAAGGCAGCGCACAGGGCTGGGCAGCAGCAGCTCATTCCATCATGATGCCTGTCTGTGACTGAGCTGTTTCCCACCTCTCCTTTGCCTTCTCCCCCATCCCATTTCCCTCAACCTTTGCCCACCATCCCAGGAAAGGATGCTCCTGGTCCCTGGGTTGAGAGGCATGACTTACTGCCAGGCAGGAGTCAGCAGGTTTTCCATGTCAAAGCTGGAGCTAGGAGCTTCTCCGCCCATCCCTCCACACCACCTCACCTGCCAGCTATCTGCCACGTGCCTGCATGTGTGCTCCTCACTCCCTCGTGGCTGACTCCCGTGGGAAACTGCACCTCCAGCAGCTCTGGCGAGAAGGGGGACACGCTCCTGCTCAAGGGTGAGGGTCTGACTTACACTGTAGCAAAGGATTAGGGGACGCCGGTATCAACAGCTCAGCAAAGAGGAGACTAAAGGATGCCTGGATCAGAGAGCTGTAAATACCTGGGCTGGAAATACAGCAGGGATAACGGGCTGAGGAGTGCAGGGAACAAAGTTACAGCAAATCCAAAGGCAAACCAATAAACGCTCCGTGGAGAGCTCAGTTTTAACACCAGGCTTTGTTTGCGGCAGTCACCAAAATCCAGGGTGGGGTGAAATTACCATCAGGACTGTTTTTATCTCGAAAGAATACTGCCTTTGAGAAAAAAAAAAGTTACTTTTGGGATGTGCAGGGTTACGCCAGAGATCAGGAGGGATGATCACCCAGACCCTTTTGTTCTTATAGTCTGGGAGCTGTGATTTGTATCTCTCAATCTCTCCTTAAAAAGCCCAGGGCCAGTGAAACTGGGGTTAATGGCTGGTAGAGTTCACACAGCCTGGCACCACTTATATTTCCAACCCTCGGTGATTCTTCAGCAGCTCATGGTGTGATGGCTACAAAAGCACCTCCGTTGACTCTGTGTGTTGTGCTGGGGCAGGACCCTGCTGTTTTCTCAACGATGTGGTGGTAAAAACTCCCATTTCCCTAAAAAATCTGTTTCTCTCTATGTATAAGAAAAAAAGAGTTTGAAGACCACAACCCAATGTGATTTCTCTTAAGCTGTGGGAAACATAGGACGAAAACAATTAGTATAGTCTTTCTTTACGTGGCTAGAAGGGTCTTTCAGTTGAAAAATAAATGTACACATACATATATGGGCATACACACACACATAACATTTTTCTATACACCCATTTTATGTGTACATACACGTGTGCACATATAGAATTGTAGAATCATATAGAATATTAAGGGGTTGGAAAGGACCTTAAAGATCATCTACTACAAACGACCTGCCATGGGCAGGGACACCTTCTATTAGACCAGGCTGCTCAAGGCCTTGTCCGACCTGGCTTTGAATGCTGCCAGGGTTGGGGCATCCACAACCTCCCTGGGCAACCTGTTCCAGCGTCTCACCATTCTTATAGTAAAAACATTCTTTCTGATATCTAATCTAAATTTCCTCTCTTTCAGTTTGTACCCATTACTCCTTGTCCTATCTCTACTGCCTCTCTGGCTCCTCTGGAGGTTCCCCTTCAGATACTGGAAGGTTGCTATGAGTTCTCCACAGAACCCTCTCTTCTCCAGCCTGAACGAAACTTTCTCAGCCTGTATTCATAGGGGCTGTGCTCCAGTCCTCTTGTCAGCTTCGTGGCCCTCCTCTAGACTTGCTCCAACAGCTGAATGTCCTTGTTATGTTGGGGACACCAGAACTGTGTGCAGTACTCGGGATGGGGCCTCACAAGAGCAGAGCCGAGGGGGAGCACCTGCCGGCCGCGCTCCCTTGGAGCACCCTGGGGCTGCGCACACCAAGCGCGGCCGAGCGGACGCGCGCACCCCGCGCCCAGGCGCGCACACGCGCGGGCCGCGCTCGCTGCGGGAGGG
>VZRZ01000186.1:16207-46570 GCA_013398175.1 Climacteris rufus | reverse complement strand
CCCACTCCTCTCTTTCCCATCAGTTCCCCCCCAGGATCTGTCAGGTGCCCCCTTATCTCCCTCCCTTCTCTGTGCGAGGAGTCTGACTTTATCCCTTTTAAGAATCTCTCCTTTCTCCGGTCTTTCCACCCTAGGCCCTCATCCCCTTTTTCCCCACCCCCTCTTCCCCTCAGCCCTGCATCATCCGCTGGTTCCATCCCCTGCCAGGTACAGCTCCTGCTTTTTGCCTTCCCTTTTCCCCTCCCACCCCTGGCACTGCCCTGTCCTCACATTCCTCTGCCTTCTCCTTAGTGTGACCCTGCCCTGCTCCCTCCTCTGCTCACCATCCCCTCACTGAAGCCTTCAGAGAACTTTTCCTGCCCTGGTGTGTGTCCTGCAGCCCCTTCCTTGGGCAGGGGCTCAGCCTCTCCTCCTGTGCCAGTAAAACTCCTTCCTGGAGCTCCTGGGCCGTGTGGGACTCGGTGTTGGGGTGCTCCTGGCATCTTCCCCTCTCCCCGTGGCTGTGTCAGCTGGGGATGAAGGGAGAGGCAGGGTTCCAGGGGGAGGGCTGAGCTGGAAGCACCGTGTGCCCTGAGTGTGTCAGAGACTCCCTGACAGTCCCCTCGTGCTGGGTCTGTCAGGGCTCAGACCCCACCTCTTCTCCTGGCTCCCTGTTCCAGCCATCTGTCCTGGGGAGCTGCTGCTGCTCCTGGCAGCTTCTTCAGCTGGAGCAAACCCTTCTTTTAATGAGGCATTTGCTGCTAACCAGGTCATTCCCTCTTGGTTTTCCAGGGTTCTTTAAAAAAAAAGTTCCTCTCAGCACATATATACTTTAATTTAATCTGTGACCTCCTGGAAAGTCAAGGTAAAGAGGGCAGGGAAATAAGTTGTGAGGATAAAGAAGCCTCCTGAGGTGGGTCCTGGGTGGTGTTTGGGTGAAATAATGTATAGATGTTGAGGGGAAGGGGCTGAGGAATCCTCCCTTGGGATGAGCTGTGTATCCAGAGGCTCAGGGTGTGCAGTGTGCTGCTTTTACCCAATGACCTTGAGTTTGGAGCCTGAGAAACTTGGGCACATCCAAACAGGAGTTGGATTGCTCGTTTAAAACTGCTGATTTCAGGAGTCCTGCTGCTTTGTGGAGTTCCTTGGGGTGGCTGGAGCTTTTCCAAAGGGGTTGGGGCTGTGAGCCCCCTGTGCAGGGCCTGTCAGGTGTCCCTGTGTTCTGTGGGTGGCAGAAGCTGGGGGTGCTCGGGTGGTTCCATGAGAGGGAAATACAACCCAGCAAGGGAGCAACCCAAATCCAAGCTGTGTTGGAAGTGTTTGGTGTTGAATTGATGGAATTATTTGTGTTACCAGTGTTGAGGTTTTGTTTCCAGACTTGGAGCGAGTGTTTGAGGAAAACTGGCAGAGCAGAGAATCCTGCTACTCCCCTTCCTCCCCATGCCCTGCAGCACCCTCTGGAAGTGTACTTTCCCAGGAGCTTAAGGGGCTTTTAAATGACTGTGGGTGTAAACAGAGGCTGCCAGACCTGGAGCCCACAGAAATGTGTGCCTTGTTAATCTTTGACCGTGGACTGGGAGGCCGAGCCGTGCCGGAGTTCTGGTTGTGCCTCTGGAGTTGTGTGTGGCAGCAGCACAGCCCGGGAGGGAGGGCAGGAGCTGCAGGTGCTCTCAGTGCTCCAGGGAGCAGCTGCAGGAGGGCACAGCTGTCCCTGCATCCCGGGTTCTGAGTCCTGTCTGGGCTGTTCCAGGCAGGCTTGGGGCAGTGAGGGATGAGGGAAGGTTGTCCTTGCTTGGAATCGAAGGGTCATGGAGAACTGTGCCCAGTGTCATCTCATAAATGATCACAGAATCGTGGAATGCTTGGGCTGGAAGGGACCTTAGAGATCATCCCATTGCAGTGGCAGGGCCACCTTCCTCTAGAACGGGTTGGTCCAAGCCCTGGAACACCTCTGGGGACAGGGAGGGAGGGAGGGGTCAGCTCTGTGTGCAGCCAAAGCGCAGCTGCCTGTGCAGTCATCCCTGGTGACACCAGTGCACGTTTATCCTAAACTGTCCCTGACTCTGGGACTTCATCCCTCACCCCACCAGGAGCTGGTTGTGCAGGGCTGCTTAAGAGCCAGAAGCTGCAAGAATGGGTTAGAGCAGGGTTTGCACAGTGGTTTTGCCCAAAGAGGAACATCCTTTACCAGTTTCCATGGTGGAAATTTCCAAGGAGTTTCCAGTTCCTTTGGTGGTGACAGACTCTTTGGAGGAGCTTCATGACTGGAAGCCTTTGTGTCTCAGAGATGGGGAAGCACAGTTTATTTTTGTCTGATTTTTTTTTTTTTTTTATTATATATATTTTCCAGGAGACCTACAAATCTTGGGGAATTTCATGTTTTATTCCAGGGTCAGTTTGTAACTGGATTTACCTGCACAGTGGTGGGCTCAATAATGTCAATATTTATTTGTTTATTTTTTGTTTATTTAATGCTTGAGGGCGGGGTTACTCTCATATCCGTGGGGATTGGGAGTCTGGATGTGTGCTGCTGCTTCCCCTGGCCAGGGGGGTGTCAGAGTTCCCCAAGGTAGAAGATGCTGGGACAGAGGAGACTTTGTTGAAAAGCTGGGCAATTTGGTTAAGGAGTGGTGGGTTTTGGGGGAGTTGGGTGTTCCTTCCCTCTGGGCATCCTGTTCATACAGTGGATTGATGGTGTATTAAAGGGTTTGCAGTGGCTTATTTAGCTCTAAACTGGCTCCTTGCTGTGGGTTATTTCTGTCTGGATATGGGAGTTCTGGATCTTTCCATGCACATGCATTTTTCCATGTGTGTCCTTGAGGCTGTTTGGTGCTGCTTGAAGAAAAAGGAGCTGATTAGAAATTATCCACAGCTAAGGCAGGAAACGTGACAAAAATACTCCTAAAAGAGCAGTGTGGTGTTTGTCAGTCGGGAGGTGACAGCCTGCCTGGTCCTTTTGGGGCCTAAGAGAAAAATTCAATTGCTCTCCAAGAGGAAGACAAGAAATCTGCCTGGCAGGGAGGAAGAGGAGAAAGCTGGCTGCTGCTTGGAGAGGGGAGACTGTGGGCAGAGCCCGGGAATGTTGTGGGGAGCACTGAGGAGAGTGGGAAGCTGCAGACGAGCGAGGCGCTGAGCTGTGCTGGGATATCGTCCCTGTGTCTCCTGAGGATGGACTTTGAGTTAGTGAATCAGTCACTCCTCTGGAAAAAGATGTGTAACTGGCGTCAGTCAGTGGTCACAGGTCCCTGTGGAGAGGTGCTGTGGGGACAGGAGCAGGAGCAGGGCAGCCTCGGGATCCAGCCCCCGAGGTGAGCACAGCCTGGGCTTCAGAGGGAGCTCCAGCCCCTCACCCGGGGGCTGAGCTGCTGAGGCATCTCAGAACTGGGATGGCCCTGCCCAGCTGAGCAGGGCAGAACCCTGGTGTGTCCTGGAGGATTTCCAGGAGGCCACTGTGTGGGGGGTGCAGCCTGGAGAAGGCCTGTTGGCTGGGAAGGGCAGGAGGAGAAGCTGGCAGGTCCCACTGCTCCCTGGGTGTTTGGTTTGCCCAGCATTGCTCCCCTGGCCCGGGGAGCTCAGCACAGGCTGTGCCTGCAAGCCCTGGGATGGCTGCAGCAGTGGGGCTCCTCGCCCATGCAGCTTTGTGTGGCTCTGGCCTGCTCACCAGTGCTGTCTGTCCTGACCCCGGGTGTTTCACAGCATCCCTGGGGCTGGAAAAGCCCTCCAAGGTCACCGAGTCCAGCCTGTGCCCCATCCCCACCTTGTCCCCAGCCCAGAGCACCGAGTCCAGGCCTTCCTGGGACACCTCCAGGGATGGGGACTCCAAACCTCCCTGGGCAGCCCCTGCCAAGGCCTGACAGCCCTCTCTGTGAAGAAATTCCTCCTGATGTCCAAGCTGAGCCTCCCCTGGCCCAGCCTGAGGCCGTTCCCTCTCCTCCTGTCCCTGTTCCCTGGGAGCAGAGCCCGACCCCCCTGGCTGCCCCTCCTGGCAGGAGCTGTGCAGAGCCAGCAGGGCCCCCTGAGCCTCCTTTGCTCCAGGCTGAGCCCCTTTCCCAGCTCCCTCAGCCCCTCCTGGGGCTCCAGCCCCTTCCCTGGACACCTCCAGCCCCTCCAGGTCTGTTCTGAAGCTTGGGGAAGCAGCTCAGAAACTTCTCAGGAGCTGCAGAGTCAAGCAGCAGGACTCACCTGCCCTTGTGCCCAGGTGCTGCTGCTCCTCCCCTCCCTGTCCTTGGGAGCCATTCCTCAGGGCAGTGTTGGAATCCTCAGAAAGCCCTGGCAGTGTCTGAGGCCGGGCTGGACGGGGCTTGGAGCAGCCTGGGGCAGTGGGAGGTGTCCCTGCCCTGGCTGGGTGGGACACGAGGAGCAGGGGAGGCCCTCCCGTGGCAGCAGAGGGTGAGGTGAGGTTTGCCAGGGCTCCTGTTTGTTGCAGCGTTTCTCTTGTTTCAATGAATCAGCATTTTGGCATTGAAAAGAGGAAAATTTGGGCTTGTTCTGCTTGGAAATGTTTGTAGAGAGGAATTAAAACTAGAGGGTTACCTAGGACAAAATGGGTGTTTGAAATTTAATTTTTATTCTTTTGTTTTGTTTTTTTAAAGAGAACTGTAGAAATCTCCAAATGGGACATGCTGTGGGATGGAAATTGGGGGAATTACAGCATTTCTCAGGGACAGCCTGTCCAGACCAGGGCTATGACCATCACTCTGCAATTTGAATGGTTTTAGCAGGTGTAGCCAATTCCATGGGGTTTCAATTATTTAGGTTAGTACATTGAACTCCATTAAGAGTGTGCAAAACTCTTAATTTCTCCTGGAAATTGAATTTTAACTGGTCACCCCTTTTCTATTGCTGAGGTAATTGGGTGTTCAGTTGTCACCTCACGGTTGGCTGTTGTGACTTCCAAGGAATGTTCATGCCCTTTTGGATACTTTAGGGGTGTTTTCCTGGTAATCCAATATGGTAAATGACAGCTAAGAGGAGGCCAGGAGCATCAGTGCTGTGTTTATTCACAGCATAGGTCTTGTTATTGTGGAGTTTGGGAAGCCTGACACTGGACACGAGTGGACATGGAATGGTGGGAGGGAAGCCTGGGACAGGACACTGCCCTTCACTCACAGGGGCTTTGCTGGCATAGAAACAGGGATTTTCCAGGCTGGTGTGGTCCTGGAATTCTGCTCATCATGAATCTCTCCACGAACGGGGAATGGCCTCAAGTCAGACATTCTTCATTCTTCTGTTGTTCCTTCCTTGAGGTTCTTCAGGAGCCTTTATCCCAAACCTTTCAGTTCTCAGCCTGCACTGCTGCTGGCAGGCAGGGCTGGCCTGATGTGCTGTCCCTGCTGTCCCCTGCGTGCTGCAGGTGACTGATGTGCTGTCCCTGCTGTCCCCTGACTGCTGTCCCTGTGTGGTGTCCCCCTGCAGGTAACTGAATGCCCTCGGCGTGCTCCTGGCCCGGCTGGGATGCTTGCAGGCACCGCAGCTCTTCCCGTAGCTTCTCCTGGGCTGCCCCTCTGCAGGAAGATGGCAAAAGCCAACATCACCAGGGACATCATCCACAGGCAGATCAAGGTACGGGGGTCCCCGGGTGTTGGGTGGGGAGAGCTGGGCTCAGTGCTGGGTTGGGAAAAGCTCCTGGCGCTGCCTTTCCTCGGGAAGGGATCTCTGTTACTTACATATTGATAAGCTCTGTAAGGAGCTGGAGAGAACAAACACACAGGACCTGTCAGTGTCCTAATGGAGAGCTGGGATGAAGTGTGGCATGACAGGAGCACAGTTCCTCTCCCTGGGCTGCTTTGCCAGCAGCAGCTCTGTTCCTTTGGACTTGAAGAGAGAAATAGAGCTGCTTGTGTTTGGGCACCACAAAGGCCCTTAGCCAGCTTCCCTCTCTGCTTTCTGTGTTCTCCCCGTGTGATCTTGCCATCAGAGGTATTTCTGACTGTAGTAAAGCTAATGATCTCTGTCACAGCCTCTCTCTGTCTCCTTTTCTTTAGAGAGTGCTGTGTTGCTTCCTTTGTGTAGGGAAAAAAACTTGTGCAGTGGTGGGATCAGTCATCTGATGGCTGCATTTGTGGAATATCAACGTGAAAGGACTGGCTGCAGCAGACACAATAGGCAATTATTGCTTGGACTCAGAGGCCTGAAATCATTTGCAGCTTTGCTGATAATCAGCATTCAGGAAAGGGAGCTGTGAGTAGCCAGAATAAGGAACTGGGAGCTTGAGTGCTCACTTTGCAGTTTGGTACCAAACTCTGTTATAAGCTTGTAATTTAATCCATGTGCAAAGATTTATTTTGCTGCCCTAACAACGAAGGGCTGGTTCTGTGGTTTGAGCCTTAGCCTGGGACTGTCTCACACTGTCTGCTCTGTCAGACTTTGATGTGTGACCTTGGGAAGATTGCTAAGTCAGGCAGTTCCTTGCAGGAAAAGCAATATCCTACCCCCAGCCCTCACAAAGTGAAGGCTGCAATAGCACAGCATTATACCTGCAGCACCTTGCCCTGGGCCTTGCAGTGCTTTAGGAATGCTCTCCACAAAAATACATCAAGGGGTTTGAAGTTTGCCATGGAGGCTGCTACAAAAAGCCTGGTTTGTTTGCCTCCAATCCTTTTATGTCTGTCTCCATTTTGTTTTCAAAGAGCTTTTGGTGTGTGGAGTTCATTACTGAGCATTGGGCTGGGAAGGGAGTTCAGCACTTCTGTGTCTGCTCTAGGGCTGCTGATGTGATCTCAGCACCACCAGGGTGGGGTTTTTTTGAGCACCACCAGGGTGGTTTTGCCATTGCTGTTCCCATCTCTAAATGCTGGTGATAAAGGATTATTGGCAAGTGTGGCATGGAATGAGACCACGACTGGGTCACGTCCTAGGAAAGAATCTCCTTGGACATTAGATGTTGCATCCAAAATCGGCCTGGCATTCCCTCTCCTTCATTGCTGCCTCTGCAGTTGGCCTTCTTTCATCAGAGCCATCTGCTGATGCATCTGTGAGCCCTGTGAGATCACAGGGGAAACAACTGTCCTGCTTTCCTTCACCTTCATTTGTACTGAGCAGTTCTGTGGCAGCTGTTCCCATCCCTCTGGCACAGCCTGTGCTGGGGCTCTGCAGCTCCTGCTCTGCTGGGGAATAACCCATCCCTCAAGGCAGCTGCCCAGGGACACTCCCCAGCTCTGCACCCCAGGTGCCTCAGGACAGGCTCTGCAATGGCCCAGCTCTCCTGAGCACCTCTGCTCCAGTCCTCAGGGTTGAGTTCCTGCTGAAATCCACACCAAGGAATAAAAACTGGCATTCCCAGGTTCTTCCATATCTTCTGTTCCAGGCCCAGCGTGGGGTCAGCTCACTGTGCCTCAGGGGGGGCCTCTCAGAGCTGGGCTTGGCTCCCCAGCTGGAGCCTGGCACTGAGTTACACAGCACTTTAAACCAATGCAGGGGCAAAGATTGTCTCTGCCCACCTGGAAATGTGCAGGTGGTGGCTTGGGGGAGGGCTGCAGAGGCACTTGTCACAAGGGTGTGTGGCGATGGGACAAGGGGAGGGCCTTAAGCTGAAGGAGGGTGGGGTAAGATGGGATGTGGGGAGGAGATTCCTCCCTGGGAGGGGGGCAGGCCCTGGCACAGGGTGCCCAGAGCAGCTGTGGCTGCCCCTGCATCCCTGGCAGTGTCCAAGGCCAGGTTGGATGGGGCTGGGAGCAGCCTGGGACAGTGGAAGGTGTCCCTGTCCATGGCAGGGGTGGCACTGGATGGGCTGTGAGGTCCCTCCCAGCCCAAACCAGTCTGGGATTCTGTGTCTCCCTACTACAGTCCAGGAGCAGTTGCTATGGGCACCCCGATACCTGGGGTGATTTTTAAACTTCAAGACTCTTCTCTGAAAGGGCAACAGGAGGGTTCTGCTTGCTGTAGTCAGTGTGGTGCTTGTGTGCTCCTGCAGGAGAGGGGAGCGCTGGGCTTCGAGCGGCACTACCACGTCACCGACCCCTTCATCCGGCGCCTGGGGCTGGAGGCTGAGCTGCAGGTGAGTGTCCAGAGAGCACAGCAGCTCCTTGGCGTGCACCTCGCTGCAGGAGGCTGTGAAATTCTGATTTCTGAGTCCCCAGACTGCATTAGAGCCAGGAGTAGCTCAGTGGGAGCTTGTGCGAGATTGCTGTTGCACCTACCAGAGAACCTTGAGCAGGGTGGGCATCACCTGATCCCAGCACTGGTGCCTGAGGAAGACAGTTGTCAACTGTTGAGCATACTGAGCTCTAATGGGATCCCTAAGGAACAGCTTGTATCGCACTCTGACACAGCTTAACAAAGATCTTAGGATTATACGGAATATTCTGAGCTGGAAGGGACCCATCACTGAGTCCAAGTGTGAAGTGAATGGCCCATGTGGGGCTCAAGCCCACAACCCTGGCATTGTCAGCACCCTGCTGTAGCCAGCTGAGCCAGCCTCTGACACATCACTTATCTTGGTTTGGGGGAGAAAAGGATTCTTTTGTCCCCCTTTTCAGTCACATCCCCCGTACCAAACGCTGCTCAGTGCTCCCCAGGTCCTGGTGCAGTTGGTGGTTAATGTGGATGAAGATGGATGGTGTAGTCACCCAGCAGCAAGGTGCTTCTAACAGAGCTATCAAAAGTGCATTTTCCCTGTGTTCCCAGAGTGCCTGCACATGTAATTTGTCAGCCTAGCCAAGGGCTTTGGAAGCAAAGTCACCTTTCTGTGCATACAGCGGGCTTTCAGCTGCAGCCTCTGAGACTGAACTGCCATTTTATTCAACACTACCTTTTTTTATTTGTTCTATTTTGCCATTTCTACCCCAACTGCTCCAGCATGTCTGTCTTTTCTGGAGGTGTTTATCTACTGAGTGTGTGGAGGTTTTTTGCAGGGTTGGAATAAAAAAATAAAAGAACCTGCTTGCATTGGAATGAGTTATTTGTGGGGAGCTCACTGTGTCCTTCTCTTAGAACAGCTCTGTTTGATAAATCTGAAGTTTGTGTAATACCATCTCCCCTTGTCTCCTTCCCTTAGGGTCACTCGGGGTGTGTCAACTGCCTGGAATGGAATGAGAAAGGAGAGTAAGTATGTGGCTTGATTTGGGGTGAACAAAGCCATAACCCCAGGCTCCCCAAGAGGAGGATGGAGGTCATCTTAGCAGGAGCAGCTGCTTCCCATTTCTAGTAAAGTGGAGCTCAAACTCCAAGTTTGAGCTGTAGTAGAGCTCACGCTTCAAAAGAAGCTTTATTTTGTTAAATATATCTGGATATTATTAGAAATGCCCCTTTAGTGAGTTCAGAAGGGAAATGGTCAGACTAAGAAGTGGAGATTGAAGGCTGCTTCTCTTCTCTTAAGTGGTATTATGGATTATAATGGATCTTTGGGATTTGCCCAGCTGGTGGTGGCATCTCCCCACCCCCCTCACCATGCTGGTAAAAGCTGCTGCTGGGGGACACACATCCAAGGGAGGCAGGTAGAGAATTCACCCCTCTGCAGTTTTAGAGGGAAACTGAAGAGCAACTTCCATTAACCAAATGGAACAAAAAGTTTCTGCATGAGAAATGAGTGGTTGGAGGGAAGAGTGGGTGTTTCTGGATGTGCCTCTTGCAATATCCAAAGTCTGCTCTCTGATACTCTTCAGAATTATTTACCAGTGAAAATTTCATATGCTTGAAAGAGATTTGGCTACAAGGAAATGTAAGCTTAAAAACAGCTGAGAGTTGCAGATTGTCAGATTCTTTTGGTTCAGATGCAGATGGATGGACAAGGCCAAGAGCACCTTGCAATGACTTTACACTTTAAAAGCAATTTGTGGTTTACCTCTCAAGCCCAGGGACTGCCTGGGCACATCTGGAGCCAGGGAATGAATGCCTTGGCTGGGCTTCAGGGGTGATGTGGAGCAGTTAGCACAGCCAGGATAACAGGGGAAGTGGAGACCCTGCATTTCGCTCCTGATTTCCCACTGGAACCTGGGTGAGGTGCTTCCATCAGCTGTGTCCTCCCTGGAGCTGCTGCTTGGCTGGTGCTGCTCCTTGAGCTGGCTGAGGGGATGGGTGCATGGGGAGCAGCAGGAGCCCAGAGCTGAGGGAGGAGAGAGGAAATGGGCTGCTAGGGCTGAATTAACTTGGTGGATGTCTGTGGTCAAACCGCTGCATGGACCCGGGCACGGCGTGGAACAGAGGAGTTCACGGTGCACATTTCTCTTCTGCTCCTTTCAGCTTGTTGGCCTCTGGCTCTGATGACCAGCACACCATTGTGTGGGATCCTCTGCACCACAAGAAACTCCTTTCTATGCACACAGGACACACTGCAAACATCTTTTCTGTCAAGGTATGTGGTTAGAGGGAATGAACAGCTGACAAATCAGCAGCCTGAGCAGCAGGAGGAGAAATCCTTGCTGGGAAACATTTTCCTGTAAGCAGTTTCCCTCCCAAATAATTTAATATTTCTAATTGTAGGAAAAAATGGATTGAATCTAATACTGCACTTAGTTTATGCAGCTGCCAGGCTTATTCTCTCTGTGAATTGGAAGGAAATGGTTGTAGCAAACTGGGATTTGTGCTGCAGAGCCCGTGGTGTGTCCTCTGTAGCTGGGGCTCTTGAGTGTGCACACTGAGCTGTGTAATGTAGGAAACAACACGAAATAGCAGAGCTGCTGCTCCCTGAGGGCCGTGGCAGCTCAGGGGTGCCCTGGGAGCAGCCTGGGTGCCGCTGCAGTGTGAGTGGTGCCTGTCCCACAGTTCCTGCCACACTCGGGGGACCGGATCCTCATCACCGGCGCCGCCGACTCCAAGGTGCACGTCCACGACCTGACTGTCAAGGAGACCGTGCACATGTTTGGGGATCACACCAACAGAGTGAAGCGCATTGCCACGGCTCCCATGTGGCCAAACACCTTCTGGAGTGCAGCAGAGGATGGGTTGATCAGGTACAGGCTCCACGGGGTTTGGGTTTGGGATCCAGCACAGTGTGTGCTGTGCACAGAGCCCAAGAGAGGCTGTGTCTGTACTCAACAGCTTAGCTCATCTCTCCCTTTCCTAAAACTGGAAAGATTTCTCTTGTACAGTCACAAATACTCTCCTCAGCTCCTCCATTTTCCTCACTGCAGGAAAGGGAGGCCAGGAAAGGAATAGGTCATGACTGGGAGATTACTTTGGAACTTGAATAAATCTGTGCACATCATAGATCTGCTTTTAATGGTTATCCTGACACTGAGGCCTAGCGTGTGTTGAACTGAGGTGCTTCCAGGAACCTGTGGCACAAACAACTGTTGTTCATGTTGGTGTCATCTCTCTTAGCTGTGCCAGGGGAGGCTCAGGCTGGAGAGCAGGGAAGGGTTCTTCTTTCCCCAGAGGGTGCTGGGCACTGCCCAGGCTCCCCAGGGAATGGTCCCGGCCCCAAGGCTGTCAGAGCTCCAGGGGGGTTTGGCCAGCGCTCCCAGGGATGCCCAGGGTGGGGTTGCTGGGGTGTCCTGGGCAGGGCCAGGGGCTGGATCAGTGACCCTGGGGGTCCCTCCCAGCTCAGCACAGCCCGTGGTCTCTCCACAGACAGTACGACCTGCGGGAGAACAGCAAACGCTCCGAGGTCCTCATAGACCTGACCGAGTACTGTGGGCAGCTGGTGGAGGCCAAGTGCCTGACAGTGAACCCCCAGGACAACAACTACCTGGCCGTGGGGGCCAGCGGGCCCTTCGTGCGCCTCTACGACATCCGCATGATCCACAACCACAGGTGCTGGGCAGGGCTGGGCTGGGAACAGGGACGTGCAGGGATCCAGCACTCACCTCTTTCTGGGAAGTGTTGCTCAGTTTTCCCTGTCACCCAAAGCCTTTTTGATCTCAGTACCCTGGGGTGGGGTGAGGCCTGTGACCCCCCAGCTGTGGGCAGGAGGCCTTGTCCTGCTGGGTGCACAGGAAGTGCCAGCAGAGTTGAGGCTTGCAGCAGTTGGATGCAGTGGCTCTAATCAGCCTGTTCTTGTTTCTGAGCAGAAAGAGCATGAAGCAGAGCCCTTCAGCTGGAGTGCACACGTTCTGTGACCGGCAGAAGCCCCTCCCGGACGGGGCAGCCCAGTACTACGTGGCAGGTATGGGCACTGCCCTGGGCACTGCCCTGGGCTGGCTCTGGGGTCACTGCTGGGACTGCAGTGCCTCGAGAAGCAGGGTTCTACCCATCACACACACCCCACTGCTCAGAGGATCCCTTCCAAGGGATGTGCTGTGGTATTGCAGGTTATTTCACTGGGGGGGTGAGCTGGCCTTGCTGCTGCTTGTCCAGCACAAATGTCTTTTTGTCACTCCTGTTGGAGAGTCGGGGACTGGATCACCTGGGCTCTATAGGCTTTCCTGGAACTGGTCCCAGAAAGCTGCTGCTCAAAATCTTTCTGGCATAGAAGAGAAGTGTCTTGTCCTCTCTCTGCAGATGGAGAATCACTGATGCAGTATCTGAGCAATCCAGATGACATGCTTCTCCAGTGCTCATTATTTACTATCTTTCTCCCCAAAATGTTTGGGGTTTTTTAAAAAATATCTCAGACCAGGGTGTTCAGCAGACCAGTTCTGACAGTCCAGCTCCTGATGAGTCCCACTAGAGGATTCCTCAGGTCCCCTGAATTGGTCATGCAACACATCTGCTGTCTGAGGAACAGAACCTGTGTGTGAGCTGAATATTTAGGAGCTCTGGTTTGGTTGTGCTGAGGGCTTTATTAAGGAAACCTAATTAGAGGGTTGAGGATGGAGGTATTTGCAGATGGCTGCAAATCACAAAAGCCAAATCCTAGTGAATCCCTAAAACTGAGACTTGCTGGGTTCTGCAGGCTCGTTGGTAACAAGGCAGTGGTAATTCTTGTCTCCATACAGAGGTGGCTGTGCAGAACTGGAATCATGGGATCACTGAAGGGTTTGGGTTCCCAGGGACCTTAAATCTCTTCTTGTTCCACCCACTTCATGGGCAGGGACACCTTCCACTAGAGCAGGTTGTTCCAAGCCCTGTTTCAACTTGCAGGGCTGGGACACTGATCCCCAGGAGCTGTGAAAGGGCCCCTGTGCCTGTGGGGGTTGCTATGGAAGGACCCCATAGCCATGGGTGCTTGTGCCCCAGGCTTTGTCCTTGTACCTGGGAGCAGCTGGGGTAGCACACAGGCAGCAGTGAGGAGTTAAACCAACAGTTCTGGGCTTGTCCTCTCCACAGGGCACCTGCCAGTGAAGCTCCCAGACTACAACAACAGGCTGAGGGTCCTGGTGGCCACGTACGTCACCTTCAGCCCCGACGGCACCGAGCTCCTGGTCAACATGGGGGGGGAGCAGGTAAGGGGCTGAGAGCTTCACTCTGGGTCACTGAACGTCTGTGTGCTCTGGGAAACAGGTACAGCAGCCTCTCTGGGGGTAATGTGATTGATTTGAAAGTGCCTTCTGATTAATTCAGACTAAATACTTGGGATTAGGGATGTATTTGTTAGGCTGTCACTGATCAAAGTTAAACCACGCTCTGTTGTGGTTTCCCAATTCACATCTCACTCTGTGGGAGAGGAAAGAAAACAAAAAACAAAACCACTTCTGGAACTGACCCTTGCTGACCTAGAAAGGATTTCATAACTCATTCTTGAAACATCAAGCTGCTTCTGTGATAGAATGTAGTGAATAAGGAACTTGGAGAAGCAAAGGCCTTCACCTGGAATATTGATTGCTTTAATTTTTAGTGCTGGGTGATATTCATGGATCTTTTGTAAAGCCTATCAATGGAATGAGAAAATCCTCCTGACAGCATTAATCAGTGTGGATTGAACAGGACCTTTGCTTGTGGGCAGGCTGCACTGGGCTTGGCCTCTGCAGCTCCTTCTCACGTGCACTCAGTACCTTCAGCAGGGGCTGAGCTGTGGGTCTGGCCTGGGCTGTGCACTCCTGTCCCAGTGCAGCTGGAAATTCAGATTTCACAGGGCTGCCTTGGGAGTCTCAGGAGATCCTGGAGCTTAGAGAGACTCTTCCCTCAGTTCAGTGTCCTGCCTCTTCTCTGTCAATAAATGTTTGGTTTCTTCATTATCACTGTGTTCATTGTAATGCCTTAGTGGAGTTGAAGCTTTCTGAGTAGGTTGATCACTGGTTGGGTCATCTTTGAAGTTCTGCAGGTGTGGAGTGAGACCAGGCTCCTGTGGAACACACCCCAGTGACTGCTGCCATCCCCTGTGTGTCCATCTGTAAACAAAATCCCAGTGAGAAAATGGGAAATGGCAAACACAAACATGGAACTGTGCACCCACTGAGCCCTCTTTCATTTCTGACTTGAGCATCTCTGTTTTGCAGACTTGTCTCATGCTCTTTTTCCCTTTCCTTAGGTCTATTTGTTTGATCTGACATACAAACAGCGACCATACACTTTTCTCCTCCCAAAGAAGTGCCACACTTCAGGGGGTAAGTGTGATGCTGTCACAGAGGGAGTGAACAACAGAGGGAAGTTCTGTACTACAGGGCTCCTTTTCAGGGTGCAGGAGGAAACTGAACCAGGGTGTGGGCATTGCTGGGCTGTTTCTGCAGTGCAGTTCACATCTTGAGTTCCAAAATCCTTCTGCAGAGGGGCAAAACATGTCTGCAGGGCTGAAGGGACCTGTGCAGGGCTGTGTATGTGAGCTGAGAGTGCCTAAAGCTGTGCACAAGCATTCAGCAGACTTTGTCTGTGGCTGAGGCCCTGGTATTCTCCCAAACCATTCCAGGGTTCCATGATACTCCAACTGTGGCCTAAAATCAGTCAAGGGCAGTCCCCTTCAAGCTGCCCTCACTGTGTGTGAGCACTTAGTTCTGTGTGTGTCTGGCTTTCTGCTCTGGAATTGCATTGCCAAGGGCCCTGCAGAGATTTGCTGGTACATGGAAGGCAAATCCAGTCCAGTCCAGGTGGCTGGAGCAGGGGGCACACGTGGAGTCAGGGAAGCTTTGTTCCTCCTCTGAATGGAGCCGTGGTGTTGGCTGTGCTGTAAAATAAACCCTGAGTTTGTGTAACCTGCATTGATACTTAGCATGTTGTGTGTGTTTGTTCTCACCCTCAGAAGTGCAGAATGGCAAAACCTCCACCAACGGAGTGTCCAACGGGATCCACCTGCACAGCAACGGCTTCCGCCTGCCCGAGGGCCGGGCCCACGCCAGGTGAGGGGCCTGGGCTCCGGCCTCTGGGCCCTGGGCTCGCCTTTGCCTCTCCTGAGGTGCTGCCAGAAGGGGCTGAAGTGCAAATCCACTTGCCCTGTCACTGCATTGCCACGTGGCCTCTGTCCTGGGAGCTCTGTGGGGCCTGGGCAGTGAACAGGAGTCAGAGCAGGCAGGAGCTTCCTGGGAGAAATTCTCCATGAGGATTTTTCCTCTCTCGTGATGAATTAAGGTGGACAAAAGTAAGAAATGATTTTTCAGGCCTGGAAGCAAAGTGTCCTGAGTGGTTGTTGCTTCCTGGGCTGCAGGAACTGTGTTGGTAGGGGGAGAAGCTGCCAGGTGAAGAACCTTCCTTCCCTTTGCCATTTTTTGGGCATCATGCTGCTGCAAACTGAACCGAAGCAGCCAAAATTGTTCTGCGGCACTGGAATCACTACTGCCATTCTAGAATGTAAGTAGGAGAGGATGGAGCCTCTTGCATTGCTCCTGCTGGTTCCTTTCTGTAGGAGCAGAACACAGTTGGGGCACAGCAGCAGCAGGACATCTCGGTGGCTGTTTGCCCTGCAGCTGCTGAGCCTTGGTTCAAAGTCAAGACACTTCTTTAATACCATATATGGGTAGTCTGGGTTCCTCCAGTCACTTTGGGGAACGTTTCAGCTCCTCTCCTCTAGATGGCCCCTCCACCACAGCAGCTCCAGGGAATGGGGCTGGAATTTTGGGTGGTGGAGCATGGGCCTGCTGAGCTCAGATGCTTCTGCATTTGCATTGTTACAGTTGCTAAAAGAGGATTGGAAATGTTGTTTATGCAGCCAAAACAAAGATGTATTGGTGAAGTCTGATGCTGAAAATACCCACTGCTCCATTTGGAGCGTGTCTCTGTAGATGAAGAAAAAATGACAACAGTCAAATGATGGTCAGAGTGATGCAGTGAGACTGCAGAGGGCAGGGTCAGGTGGGATACTGGGAGGGAATCCTTCCCTGTGAGGGTGGGGAGCCCCTGGTACAGGGTGCCCAGAGAAGCTGTGGCTGCCCCATCCCTGGCAGTGTCCGAGGCCAGGCTGGAGCACCCTGGGACAGTGGGAGGTGTCCCTGCCCATGGCAGGGGTGGCGCTGGATGGGCTTTAAGGTCCCTTCCCACCCAAACCAGTCTGGGATTCAGTGGTCAAAAAGAAACCTTCCTGTTAAATTCCGGTGCTTCAGGTTCAGGGTCTCTCCTGCCTTTTCCAGGATCTTTCCTTAGCAAGTGCAGCAAGCATTGGCTAAGCTGGAACTGAACACTGCAGACACTGGCCTGGAGTTAAGCGTGTACAGCTTACCTGTGCTCCTCCCTTCCTCCCCTGCAGCCCCCAGGTGGAGTTACCCCCGTACCTGGAGAGGATCAAGCAACAAGCCAACGAGGCCTTTGCCTGCCAGCTGTGGACCCAGGCCATCCAGCTGTACAGCAAGGCTGTGCAGAAGGCCCCCAACAACGCCATGCTCTATGGGAACAGAGCCGCTGCCTACATGAAGCGCAAGTGGTAAGGGCACTGTCACTTCAGGGGACTCCAGGGGCCACCCTGGTGAAGGACCTGCTGTCCCTCTCTTTGGGGTTGTGGTTGTTGCACTGAGCCACAATTGGGCACCTCTGGCACAAGGGGGTGGCACAGCAGCCTGTGCTGCAGGAATTCTGGGGAGGCACAGCTGGCAGCAGCCTCCTGCAGTGCTGAGTGAAGTTCTGATCCTCTCCTGTTTAAAAAGGACCCAAAATCCACATCTGAGTCACAGCATTCTGGGTGTCTCCAAGGGGTTTGTGTTTCTCTGGGTGGTTCTCATCTGCATTGAAGGGCTCTAAATCTGCTGTCAACACATGACGTAATGGTGACTGTGCTTTGTCACCCCTCCTGACAGAAGGTTGTGCAGGGCTGCCTGGGCTGGCTTTGGTTGCTGCTTTGTCCATGTACCTCACACTGCAGACACTCAGACCTGGTGGGTCCCAGTTAACCCACGCTCCCCTTGACTGCAGCAAACCCCTGGGAGGGATCTGGGGAGGTGGCAAGTGGTGCCTTGCAGTCTGGAGGGTTCTGTCCTGATTGCAAAACACCCTGTCAGCCTCTGCAGTAGGTAATGTCTGCTCTGACCAGTGGCCAGAGCTGCATCTGCAAGATAGAGCTGAGTTATTTTAGTGCCTGTCCCCTTGAGCAGAGTAAGGCTGAGTAGCATGACTTGCCATTAACATATTTAAAATAGCTGTGGTCCTTCATCTCCATTTGCTTTGTGAGGATATCCTTCTCCTCTCCCTGCTGAAATCCCCAGTATGAATTCTCCTCTCTTCTTGCCAAGATAAAGAGCAGCCAGCAGTTGTTGTGACTGTTGGTAACTGGCCTACTGGCTGTTTTGCAATAGCAGAGATTTGGGAGCTGCCTCAAAAAGACCTCAGTGTTCAGAGGAAGAAGAACAATAGGTTGGGATTAAGGGATGGAACACAGAAGCTGAGTGCTGATCTCATGAATGACATTTTTCTTATAGGAATCATTTTTCCCAAAGGGTGTTGGCACATCTGAACCTTTCAGTGTGTCAGCTACTGCCTTGCTACAGTTTTGGGTAGCAGGAAGATGTGAAAAGCATACCCACAGTGTGTTTCTGTGGCATGCAGGGGGTAGGATTTAAATAGCTCTGAGCTGATATCTTCCAGGTGCAGAAAAGGAGCACTTTTCTGCTAGGAACAGTTTGTGGTGTGTGGAGAAGGTGGCTGGGGTGTCAGTGAGCAGAAGGAGAGGCAGACAGTGACCCAGGCTGAACCACCACATGTCTCTGAGGTGTTCTTGATGTCTGGAGCAGGAGCAGGTAGAGGCCACCCTCAGAACCCTGCAGGTCCTGCTTTGGCCTCGTTCTCGGAATAACAGAGAGAGCAAGAAAAAAGGAAGGTCTGTAATTTCCTAACCTCCCCTTGCTTGTCTCCCTTAAGATGCTGCTCATATTCTCCAGCACTTCCAAGGCTGCCCTTTGAAATGCTGCTCCTAAAAGCCAACTGCACCCCCCTCCAGACTGCTCCCAGCAGTCCCCGTTGGCAGCGCTGAGCCCATCTCTGGGTTTGCACAAGCTGAGTCAATCCTGTAACAAAGGGAGAAGTCAGAGCCTGCTTTACATCCCACCATGGCCATTTTCACAGCAGTCTGCTGGGCTGCCTGACACTGGTGGTTGAGCTTGAAGGATGTTTGGGGTGGCAGAGCAGTTTAATACCCAGTCGGGTGTGCAAGTGTGAGACACCTGTCTGTCATGCTAACAGGTAACTCACATTCCCTCTTTCTTAGACTCAAAGTGGCCTGTTGCTGTGTGTCCTGGATTGACACAGGCAGAGCTGCAGAGACAGCCCTGGAGAGCCTTGTTCCTGCTGCAGATCTCCTGGACAGGGCATTCCACCTCTGACTGTGCTGGGCAGTGGCCAGTGCCCATGTGGACGGAGGGAGCTGCCGGGGGATCGCACTGAAAACATGCTCCTGGCACTGAGTGCTCCTTAGAGTGTAACCCAGAGATCTGGAGCTCCCCTTAATGAATCCAGACACTGGGACACCCCTTCCCTGTCCCACCTGAACATGAGGAGGAACCTCTTTACTGTGAGGGTGACAGAGCACAGGGACGGGCTGCCCACAGAGGGCATGGAGTCTCCCTCTCTGGAGATGTTCAGAAACTGCCTGGACACAATCCTGAGCAATGTGCTGTAGGGAGCCCTGCTTGAGCAGGGAGGGTGTCCAGTGGTCACTTCCCTGGACAGTGGTCACTGCCTGGACCTTCCTGTGATTCCCTGACAAGGATTCCATGGCCCTGTGGAAGGCACAGAGCAATTCACCATCTTCCCCTTGGGAGTGTTTTGGACTTTGGTAGGTGCAGTGCACAGAATCCTGCAATAATTTGGGTTGGAAAGGGCCCTAAAGCCCATCCAGCCCCACCCCTGCCAGGGGCAGGGACACCTTCCACTATCCCAGGGTGCTCCCAGACCCATCCAACCTGGCCTTGGACACTTCCAGGGATGGGGCAGCCACAGTGGGGCATGTAGGTTACAGGTATGAAACATCATTATTATTATTATTATTATTATTATTAACCATTAAATGGAGTCTTGGCTCTCTTTAGGCACCTTGTGGTGCCTCTGAGCAGTTGAGGCTCAGTGCTGGTTCCTGGGGCGTGCCAGCCCTGCCAGGCCTGAGCTGAGCACCACACAAGGCTCAACAAGTCCCTCCCTGTTCCAGAGCACAGCCAGAGCCAGCCCCGGAGCTGGGCAAGCCAGGCTGTGAGCAGGATACAAACCCATGAGAGCCCCAGTCTGCTCTGACACTCCTAAAGCTCCAAGGAGTTTTCCTGTGAGGGTGGGAAGAGCCTCCTGCCCTGGCTCTGTCCGTGTGTGCTGGGGCCGTGCAGCTGCCGGCCGAGCTGAGCCGTGTGTCCACACAGGGGCACGAGTGAGCCGTGACGGGAGGGCTGTGCTGCCTGGCACGGGAGGGCTGTGCTGCCTGGCCAGAGGGCTGCTGCATCCTCCATCTTCAAAGGGCTTCCCGAAATGTGCTGCAGCAGGAGCTCCGCTCGCCTGGATTTAAAATGGCAGGTCGGGGCTGGCGGGGCAGCCTGCTGTGCTCACGTCCCAGGGCTGCCTGTGGGCGTCTGCAGAGGCCCTGGGGAGCCTGGCCTGGGTCAGGTGGTGCCCTCGAGTCACAAAATGCTGTCAGAGAGCTCCTGGGGTGTGGGATTGTGTAGAGAGAGCTGGAGCTGGAAACAAGAAGCCGTGGAGTGAAATGAGGGCTGGGAAACAGCAGTGGAAAATGTTTGCTGGTGCTGCTTGGGCTGGCTCATGCACTGCTGCCTTCTCTTCAGGGATGGGGACCACTACGACGCTCTGAGGGACTGCCTGAAGGCCATCTCCCTCAACCCCTGCCACCTCAAGGCCCACTTCCGCCTCGCCCGCTGTCTCTTTGAGCTCAAGTACGTGGCAGAAGCACTGGAGTGCCTGGATGACTTCAAGGGGAAGTTTCCAGAACAAGCACACAGCAGTGCCTGCGATGCACTGGACAGGGACATCAACGCTGCCCTCTTCTCCAAGAGTGATAACGGTGAGTGCTGCTGCTCCAGGGTTACACTGGCATCTCAGGGCACACGAGGGCTTCCTCCTGGAACGGCCCCTCTGAGGGAAGGCTGCAGAGAGGTTGATGGTTGCTGAGCACAGAAACTGGCCCCAGCCTGTTCTTCCCTTGCACCTGGTCCTGGTTTGCTCTTAAGTGAGAGTGATAAAGGGGGTCTGATGGAGCCAGGAGATAACCTGCAAGGAAGGAAGGAAGGAAGGAAGCAAGCTGGTGCTCTGAGCCCTGCTCCCTGCTGGAATTGTCTGTAACTCTTCTCTAAGGCTACTGGGGTCTCCTGGGGTGCTTTTTGCTTAGAACTCCCCCAGAGGTGTTGAGGAAATGTGTTGTCCTTGCAGCTGAAGACAAGAAGGGAGGTGGCCCCATCCGGCTGCGAGCCACGGGCCGCAAGGACTCCATCTCTGAGGACGAGATGGTGCTGAGGGAGCGCAGCTACGACTACAAATTCCGGTACTGTGGCCACTGCAACACCACAACAGACATCAAAGAGGCCAATTTCTTTGGCAGGTATGTGGGCAGGGAGGCAGGACAGGAGTGAGCAGCAGCAGGATGCTCTCTTCCATGGCATAAAGTCTGACATGTGGCCCTGTGTGACTGTCCACAGAGGGACACAGACACTGGGTTGGAGGGTTGGGCAAAGCTGACAGGAACCCTCCTCCCGTGTGGCTGCAGCAGCAGCTGATGAGGAGCAGAAACACAGAGGATCTGATTGGGTTAGTGCTTCAGAAATCCACTTGGAATTGAAAGCAGGACTCCTGGGGATGCAGGCAGCCAGCATGGGAAGCTTTATCTGGATCCATGGGTGTGAGGGGCGTGAGCCTGCTGGTGGTGGGAGCCCTGTGAGATGCTCAGCCTGCTGGAGCCTGGCTCTGAGGGTGACCCCAGGCCCTGCTCTGTGCCCTAGCAATGCCCAGTACATCGTCAGCGGCTCGGACGACGGCTCCTTCTTCATCTGGGAGAAGGAAACCACCAACCTGGTGCGGGTGCTGCAGGGGGACGAGTCCATAGTGAACTGTCTGCAGCCCCACCCCAGCTACTGCTTCCTGGCCACCAGCGGCATCGACCCGGTCGTGCGGCTCTGGAACCCCCGGCCAGAGGTAGGGGCTGCAGGCACAGAGCCCTGCAGGGCAGCTCTCTCTCCCTGACCCCTCCTGCTGGGGGCTGCAGGCACAGCCCCTCTCGGCTGCTCTCCCCCGACCCCTCCTGCTGGGGGCTGCAGGCACAGCCCCTCTCGGCTGCTCTCCCCCGACCCCTCCTGCTGGGGGCTGCAGGCACAGCCCCTCTCGGCTGCTCTCCCCCGACCCCTCCTGCTGGGGGCTGCAGGCACAGCCCCTCTCGGCTGCTCTCCCCCGACCCCTCCTGCTGGGGGCTGCAGGCACAGCCCCTCTCGGCTGCTCTCCCCCGACCCCTCCTGCTGGGGGCTGCAGGCACAGCCCCTCTCGGCTGCTCTCCCCCGACCCCTCCTGCTGGGGGCTGCAGGCACAGCCCCTCTCGGCTGCTCTCCCCCGACCCCTCCTGCTGGGGGCTGCAGGCACAGCCCCTCTCGGCTGCTCTCCCCCGACCCCTCCTGCTGGGGGCTGCAGGCACAGCCCCTCTCGGCTGCTCTCCCCCGACCCCTCCTGCTGGGGGCTGCAGGCACAGCCCCTCTCGGCTGCTCTCCCCCGACCCCTCCTGCTGCCCCTCTCGGCTGCTCTCCCCCAACCCCTCCTGCTGGCAGCCCCCCTGGCAGCTGCAGGCACAGCCCCTCCCTGGCCCTGAGCTCTGTCCCTGGTGTCTTGCAGAGCGAGACCCTCAATGGCCGGGTGGTGCTGGACATGGAGGGCGCGTCCCAGGCCAACCAGCGGCGCATGAACGCCGACCCCCTGGAGGTGATGCTGCTCAACATGGGCTACCGGATCACGGGGCTCACCAGCGGCGGCGCCGCGGGCTCGGACGATGAGGACAGCTCAGAGGGGCAGGTCCAGTGCCGGCCCAGCTAAAACAGAACTGCCTCTCCTTCCCCTCTTGGTTTGGCTGGAAGGGAACCGAGTTTCCTTGGTCCTGGACTTTCTCTGGTGACTGCACTGCCCGCACTATGCACAGGGTAGGACAGGCTGGCAGGGGCAGGGGCGGCCGTCTCCAAACCATCTCCTCCTCCTCCTCCTCCACGGCAGTGCAGTCCAGGGTTTGCCTTTAGTGGAATTTAGTCCCAGCAGGGGTCTTTGAGTTGTCTGTAAGCAGTGTAACTGGTGATTATTTTTCCAGAGCTGCTGTGTGATCTGGTACAGGGGCTGTTGCCTGCATTGCAGGGGGGATGTTAAATTCCTGAATAAAATACAAACCTAGGGCAGGGGTTATGGAATGAATTTACTGCAGTGGTTTTGAAAGCTTGACTGTGCTACCAGCCTGTCTAGAGGCCCCCAGTTCAGGGTTGTTGGCCATGAAACACCTGTTTTGTCCCATAACATCTTTCTTCTGGCTTCCATCTCAGACACGTTGTCAGCAGATGTAGCTGTGCTGTACTGAGCACTGGAGGTTGCCTGTCTTGTCCCCTGTCTTAGCTGAGGGGTGGTGAAGGCTCTGGGTGTGTGCAGCTCCACAGGACAGGATGTGCTTGCCCAATTCTCATCCTCCCTCTGTGGTCCCTGAGCCCAGGGAGGGAGGTGACAGTGATGGGGACAGGCTGGATCAGAGGCCCAGGACTTGAGTAGCTAAAGCTGCTGAGGAGAGGGGCAGGTGACAGCACCTCTCTATTGCCCAGGTGTGTAGCTGTCTTCACCTTCTCCCCACATCACCCGTGCAGGGGCTGAGGATGTTGTCACCATGTGAATGTCACAGCTGCAGTTGGAGTTTTAGAAGCAGCCTTTTTGTGCAGCCAGCTGCTCTGTCTTGGCTGAGGTGGGCCTTCCCTGCCTCGTTGGTGGTGTAACACGGGATGGATTTGTGGTCCTCTCAGGAACCCTCCTTCCTCTCCGCGCTGCCCGCGCCGTGCGTGGCCGCCAGGCCAGGAGCACACCTGGACACACAGCACTGTTCTCCATCCTCCCCCGTAACACACAGCCCCCTTTCCCCCCTTGCAGTTGCCAAACACTAAATACCCCACAGATCTTACGCAGCTGTGCTACAACCACCACTGGGGGTTGTTTTTTCTAGGACTATCAACTAAGACCAAAGAGCCCCTGGAGATCTGAACTGCTCTGCGCTGTCTCGTGTCTCTTCCTGCCGAAGGTCTGAACGTGTTAGCCTTGGTCCCAGGGGTGTGAGGTGTGTGTCTGGGAGCGTGTGCGCATGTGTGTGTGCTCTTCTTCCATGTGGTGCAATCCCTGGTCTTCCTGTTGCTGCCATGGAAAGATGAGAGGCCTCCCTCTCCTCCCCTGGCTGCTGTGGCTGCCGAGCGCGGCTGTGCGGGACTGGGGCTGCCTCTGCCTTCCAGAACAGTCCTGGAGCTGAGCGGGGAGAGAGCTCGCCTGGCAGCTCTGCAAGGACACTGCTCCCTGCAGAGAGGGGCAGCTGGGCCCTCAGGGTGCCCGGGACAGAGACTGGGCTGCTCTGTCCAGAGCTGAGCTCCCCCTGCTCCCGTGTGCCTGCCCAGCTGGGGGCAGGGGCAGAGCTCCCCTGGCCAGGTGTGCCCTGCTCCTGGCAGCTTTGCCTGCCCCTGGCCAGGTGTGCCCTGCTCCTGGCAGCTTTGCCTGCCCCTGGCCAGGTGTGCCCTGCTCCTGGCAGCTTTGCCTGTGTCCACGCAGTACCTGTGACTGTTGAGCTCACCTGCTCGAGGTGCAGCCAGGTGCACCCTGGCACTCTCTGCTCTTCCAAACCCAGAGGCAGCAGAAAATTCTCCTCACTTGGGTGGCTTTCTGACATGGTCTGCCCTTTTCTTTTTTTGCTTAAGGCTTCCTACTAGACACATCCTCTTTTTTTTTTTTCCCCCTCTTCTCCTCCCACTCAAACTTTTTTTTCAGCTTTCAGTAGACAACGTCTGCAGACTTTGATTTTTAAACTGAGAGACTGAGATGGAAAGCTCTGAAGAGAACAGACCTCTCCCTCCCCATTCACCTTTTGCTGTGGCAGCTATTTTTTGGTTTTTTTTACCCTTGTGAGACAGTGCAGCTCTTTTGCCTGCCAGTTGCAGTGTGAAAGCAACCAGATTCCCTGCCTCTGCAGTGGGTTGCTGTTTTCAATGGCTGCTTTGGTTAAAAAAAAAAGATAATAATAATAATAGGAGAGAAGGGGAGAGAAAAATCTTTCTGCCTCCAGCCCCTTTTCCCCTTGCTCTGGGCAGATTACCTGCTTGTCGCTTGTTAACGAGGAATTTGTATTTATTGGTGAAGGGAAAAAACACGCTGGGGAAGTCAGGAGAAGATGTTGCTTTATTGACCTCTGCTGTTTACTTCAACCCCCTCTTTGGGAAAGCTTCTTCCTGCTCTTTCTGGTTAACTCTTTCTAGCCTGGGATATGCAGGGATGCCTCCTTTATTTTTGTATTCTAGCAATGGGCTCTCCGTTAGGAGACTCTAGGATTCTCTAGTATTGCAGTGACCATTGCTCCTCGCTTTTTCGAGTACTAAAGATGATCATCTCGTAACCTTTGCCCCTGCAGTCGTAGAGGTAACACACGAGCCTTACTGCCCTCATTAGAAGGAGCAGCAAACTTGTTTCTCTGGTCCCTGGAAGAGAAAGGGTTAAGCGATTAAACAATTCTTTGTTCTAGTTCTTTCTTGGTGTCGTTTTGTTTGGGGATTGTTGTGGCTTTGTTCTACCTGTGAGGGGGTGGAGGGGGGCCTGGTTGGGCTGGGGGCTGCCTGTGCTTCCCACCAGAGGCTCCCAAAACTGGAGTGGGAAGGGGCTGGGGAGCCCAGAGTGGGGCTGGGCTGGGCACGGAGCTGGTGCTGAGGGAGTTCTGCAGCTTTGGGAGCTCAGAGCTGTCAGGGTGGGGATGGGACCCCTGCCTGGGATGGGAGCAGGGGAGGGAAGCACAGCCTGCAGAGCTGAGGGCTTTGTCAGAGAGGGGGCAGAGCTGTAAAATCCTGGGCAGCTCTTCTGAAAGAGCCCCTGGCCCTGAGCAGCAGAGCCCTGGGGCCGCGGCAGAGCCAAGGCCACCTGCCCCAGCCCCCCCACGTCTTCCTGTGGCAGCAGCAGCCCCTGCCCTGCCTCCCACCGGGTGTCCACACCGACCCTGGACCCAGAGGTGTTCCCTTGCTAAAGGATCTCACACACTCACTTGGTCCTCTGGGCTGCTGCTGCAAAACCTCCCCAATATTTCCTTGCCCTCCAAGCTGCAGGCCTGAAGGAAGAGTTGGAAAACCAGGCCATTATTTTCTGAATCCATTTGAACTCTTCTCTTAAAAATTCCAGTTGGACACCTTTCAGCTGAAGGTCTTTTGAGGCCTCTTCATTTCAAATCCTGTCTGATATAAATTATTGCTTTAAAAGGCAGCTCTGCTGTAACAAAGCAATGAGCATCCATAGCTGGAATTGGCAATCAGCTAATTGGGTCAGCTCTTGGAGTGAGTGGTTGGAAGCCAAGTGTTCGAATTGTGGGTGGAAATGGGTAGAAGGACCCAGAAAATGAGTTTTATTTGTCATTTGGATGAGGGGACTGGGTTGACGAGGGCTATGCTCTGGGATGTGGGGGGAGGAACAGTCTCAGCCTGACTGACAGATTCGCTTTTCCCTGATGGAACTGTTGGCAGGGCCGGAACAAGGCTGCAAAGGACTCAAGATGGGCCCTGTGTCTGAGCAAAATGGGAGCAGGATGTTGGGCCTCTGCCTGCTGGGAGGAGCTCGGTCCGTGTGGCTGCTCCAGGCCTTGCTGCTGCAGGAGAGGAGCCTGAGGGGACCCCCGTGGGCGCTGGCCCGGAGAGGAGCGGGGTTTTGTCCTGGATTTCCTGGCTAAGGAATTGCCAGGAGCAGCGCTGGGCCCTGGGAGCGCCGTGCCCTGAGCCACGGCAGGGCCCTGGGGTCGGCTCTGCCAGCCGGGCAGGGAGAGGGAGGAGGAAATGCAGCTCCCCCGGGCGGGGAGGGAGAGCCCCGGGGGCTGCGGGTGAAGGGGCTCGGGGCAGGGCTGGGGTGGGGGCCGAGCCGGGCGCGTCCCGGGGCTCTGAGTGGCACCGGCAGCAGCAGAGCCCCGAGGGACATTGGTGGCTCAGCCGGGGCCGGGCGAGGCTGCCGGGCTGCACAGCACAGAGCCGGGGCACAGCACCGAACCGGGGCACAGCACCGAGCCGGGGCACAGCACCGAACCGGGGCACAGCACAGAGCCGGGGCACAGCACCGAACCGGGGCACAGCACAGAGCCGGGGCACAGCACCGAACCGGGGCACAGCACAGAGCCGGGGCACAGCACCGAACCGGGGCACAGCACAGAGCCGGGGCACAGCACCGAACCGGGGCACAGCACAGAGCCGGGGCACAGCACCGAACCGGGGCACAGCACAGAGCCGGGGCACAGCACCGAACCGGGGCACAGCACAGAGCCGGGGCACAGCACCGAACCGGGGCACAGCACAGAGCCGGGGCACAGCACCGAACCGGGGCACAGCACAGAGCCGGGGCACAGCACCGAACCGGGGCACAGCACAGAGCCGGGGCACAGCACCGAACCGGGGCACAGCACAGAGCCGGGGCACAGCACCGAACCGGGGCACAGCACAGAGCCGGGGCACAGCACCGAACCGGGGCACAGCACAGAGCCGGGGCACAGCACCGAACCGGGGCACAGCACAGAGCCGGGGCACAGCACCGAACCGGGGCACAGCACAGAGCCGGGGCACAGCACCGAACCGGGGCACAGCACAGAGCCGGGGCACAGCACCGAACCGGGGCACAGCACAGAGCCGGGGCACAGCACCGAACCGGGGCACAGCACAGAGCCGGGGCACAGCACCGAACCGGGGCACAGCACAGAGCCGGGGCACAGCACCGAACCGGGGCACAGCACAGAGCCGGGGCACAGCACCGAACCGGGGCACAGCACAGAGCCGGGGCACAGCACCGAACCGGGGCACAGCACAGAGCCGGGGCACAGCNGCAGTGTCAGGCGGGGCCGGGATCCCCTCGGGAGCGCTCCGGTCCTGCCGGTGCCCGGCGGCGCTGCCCGGGCCCGGCTCCGTCCAGGCTCTGACCGGAGCGGGAGGTGCCGAGCCCGACCGGGCTGGGCCGTGCTGGGACAGCCCCCCCGCCCATCCCCGGCCCGGGGGCGGCTCCGGGGCACCGGGAGCAGCGGGACACGGAGCGGGGACGCGGCCCCGCTGCTTTGGCTGCGGGGGCGCGGAGGAGCCGTCGGTGGCGAGTCCCTGGCAAACCCTTTTGTTTCTCCTCAAACGAGAGCCTGCACAAACAATGATGGCACCATTCCTGCTCTGCACATCGATCCAGTGCTGTAGTCAGGCAAGAGAGCTGCAGTAAAACCCTGGCCTTTAATTTTATGCATGGAGAACTTCTTACCTGCTCTCCCCTCCCTGTCCTCCCCCCCACAGTTCCTTTTCCAACTGCAGCTATTTTTCCCTGCTGACTTCAGGTGTTTTGTATTCTGCTTAGATCAATAGCAGCACAACAGCAGCAGCTTTCCAGTTGTCACTAGGAAGACCCTGCTGTCAGCTCCAGCTCAGCCGTGCTCTGCCGGGGCTGGGGAGCTCTTGTGCTTCCCTGACAGACACAAAGAGCTGCACAGCAAACCAATACTTTATTGATTTTTTCTAATTATTATTTTTTTTTAATCCAGCCTGGGGAAAGCTGTGTTCCTCCCCGGCAGCTGGGTTTGCCTTCCTGCACTTGGCTGCCGAGGGGCTGGGGTGGCACTGCGGGGACGCGTCCTGCCGGGGCTGTCGGTGCTGTCCCTGCTGGCGGCTCTGCCAAGGAGCTGCTCCCTGGGGAGATCCTGCTTAGCCACGGGCAGGGAGAGCAAATCCATTGCCTAATCCCACAGACGTGCCAGGCCCACATTAGCTGATGTGAACATTGGCCCCCATTCATGGCTTTTTCACAATCTCTGATATTTGTGTTGGCCTGGAGCAAATCAATGCCAGCACTTTTTTTCTTTGTCGAACAAAAACTGGAACACAACCTTTGTGTGCATCTTCCATCCCAAGTGCCAAGAGGGAATCACAGAATGTTAAGGGCTGGAAGGGACCTTACAGAGCATCTCATTCCACCCCCTGCCATGGGCAGGGACACCTTCCCTGGGTTGCTCTGCCCCGTCCAGCCTGACCTTGGATGGGCCTTCCAGGGATGGGGCAGCCACAGCTTCTCTGGGCACCCTGTGCCAGGGCCTCACCACCCTGTATTAAAGAATTTCTTCCAATTATCCAACCTAAATTTCCCCTCTTTCAATTTGTACCCCTTATTCCTTGTCCTAAAATAGGAATGGTCTATCAGAAACCAAAGTAAAGTACCACCCAGGGTTTTGCTCTCAAGAGCATTTGATTTCCTTTTGGGGACTCTTTTGTGAGCTCCTGTGCCATCAGCCCCTGGGGAGCGTGACCAGAGGCTGCTGCCCAGCTCCTGGCACAGTGACAGGTCCTGCAGGGACAGTGCCCACGCTGCAGCTCCACGGGAGCAGAGGGCTCTGGGTCCCTCCCAACACCCCTGGAGCAGCTCTCGCTCGATCAGGGAATACCCAGGCTTGGAAAAGACCTCTGGAGATCTCCCAGCCCAACCCCTGCCAAGGCAGGGTCACCCAGAGCAGGGGACACAGGAACACGTCCAGGGGGGTTTGGGGACTCCAGGCCCTCCCCGGGCAGCTGTTCCAGGGCTCTGCCACCCTCATGGAAGGAAGTTCTTCCTCATGTTGGGGTGGAACTTGTTGTGTTTTAGTTTATGGCCATTGCTCCTTGTCCTGTCCCTGGCACCACTGAACAGTCTGGCACTGCTTTGGAGATATTCCCCTCTTGGAAAGGCTTTCCTAAACCATGGTCTAGACTAGGAAATCAAAATAAAGGCTTGAGGGCATGGAAAAATGCACTGGGTTTTACTGAGGTACCTGTGCTGACAGCTGAGTGCCCAGGAGGAGCTGCTGTGGCTCCAGGGGGGCAGAGGCCACCTTGATATGAGACTTTAGTGATGTTTCTGCTTCCACAGTGGCCCTTGCAAATGGGAGGACACCAAATGTTGTCCCCTCCAGCGTGGGCAGGGCTCACCCACCTCCTGGGCTTTCCCCTGGAAGCCTGAGCCTCCTGCTCAGGGTGTGGGTGCTGTTCTGGGGGTGCAGGGCTGGGCTCAGCCTGACAAGGGGCAGGTCAGGGAAGGGAAAGCAGGACACAGAGTAGGGAGAAGGCTTTGGTGGAACAGAGAAGTGTCAGTAGAAAGTGGAAGCTGTAAGTTTGTGACGAGTGTTGGGAACAGGGTTTGTTAATCCCACAACCCAAGGCCACCCTGGCTCTGTGTGGCCTCTGTGCCGGAGCCAGAGCCCGGCCACGTGCAGGAAGGGGCCGAGGCTGTTTGTTTTCACTCCCCAAGCCCTTGGCACGGGGCACCGTGGCACCGCAGGCTGTCCTGGGGATCCTGGAGAGCTCTGGCCACGCTGGGCCTGACAGGAAACTGCGGCCTCTGTGAGGAGGAAACGAGCAGCTCCCAAGGAAAGCGTGGAAGGATGCGGAGGCTGCGAGGTGGATGTTCCCCTGCCCTGGGGCAGATCCCCCGCCCTGGGCCGGGCTGGGGCAGCCCTGACCTCCCTGTGCTGCCCTGGGGCCCGCGGGTCTCACGCCGCGTTCCCAGTGTGCCGCGGGGGGTGGGAATCTGGAATAAACACATTTCTCCGGCTTCCTCGTGCGCTTTGATTTCCTGACAAAGCCGCTGTTGTTTTTCTAAGCCTCTGTCAGTGCCGATGCTGCCCTGGCAGCCTCCCCGGCCCGGGGGGCTCCTGGGGGGTTCCTTCTGCTCCGGGGATGGGGCTCCTGCAGCGCCCGGCGGGGAAGGGGCACGGGGGGAGCGACCGGGACCGGGACCGGGACCTCCCTCCCTTCCCGGTGCGGTCCCGCCGGGGCTGGGGGTGCTGGGGCCGGGGTTCTGGGTCCAGGACTGGGATGGGGATCGGGCTTTGGGGGTGCTGAGCCCAGCTTCGGGCCCGTTCCCGGTTCGTGGTTCATTCCCGGTTCAGGGTTCATTCCCGGTTCGGGGTTCATTCCCGTTCCCGTTCCCGGTTCGGGGTGCATTCCCGGTTCGGGGTTCATTCCCGTTCCCGGTTCGGGGTTCATTCCCGTTCCCGTTCCCGGTTCG
>VZRZ01000184.1:0-39113 GCA_013398175.1 Climacteris rufus | reverse complement strand
CCGGAGCTGCCGCCCGGCCCTCGCAGCCGCCGGGAGCCAGCGGGGCCGCGGGGCCGGCTGCGCGCTGAAACTTTGCCGCTCCTCGCCGCGCCCCCACATGCGAGTGGACAACGTGAAGCCGGCTGCTGCTCTTCCTGCCGCTCCTGTTCCTGCTCCTGCTGCTCCTGCGGGTGCCGGCGCTGCCCCCCGCCCCGGCTGCTGCACCTGTGCCCGGCCCCGGAGCGGCCCCGCGGCTTCTCCTCGCCATGTGGGACTAGGAGGGCTGCGGCGTTCTCCTCGGTGAACATGGATGCGGCGGGCAGGGCCGGCGGAGGGGAGCAGAGCCATCCCGGCAGCGGCGGGGACGCCCCCGGGGACACCTCCATGGACCGCTACCTGCGATCTCAGGGCTTGTACAGGAAGAAGGTGGCCAAGGATGGATCCTGCCTTTTCAGGGCTGTGGCCGAGCAGGTAACTGGTTACATAAACAAAGCTTCTCATGAAAGCATGGGAAGTGGATCTCATTAGTGGGTGGTAATTAGTGTTAAGGCGCAGACAGGTATAGGTGAAGGTTATGCAGTCATGTGCCAGTGAAAAACGTGACTGTGAAAATAATTCCCACCTTGCGAGGTGAGAGAAGTTCTGTGTGTACAGCTGCCTCCTGCCACCAAGCGATCCTTACCTGTTTTGACCTTCCACCGCCTCCACAGAGGTTTTTTCGGTGTAAGATCTCAACACTGGAATGAATACACGTGCTTGTTATGAGACTGTCTAGGAAATGGAATTTAGTGGAAAGAGCTGGAAAGCCATGTTCTTAGTTTTGTTGATTAGTTTACTATACAATTAAAGAAAGGTAGTAATTTATTTTCTATTCTTCCTGTTGAATTCCCCTCCCCCATTTCAGTCTTAGTGTTAAAGGAAAAAAGCGACAGCGTCATCTTGTCTTAAATACAAGCAAACAGCAGTGGGAGCTCTGGTGCTTCTGATTGTGGGAACCCAGATTCCTGTGCTAATTATATACAGATCACTTAAAAAAAAAAATTCCTTTCCCCACTGAACTGATAAGTTCAGGCAAGCAAACACTATTGATTGGAAGTGAGTGGTTTTTTTTAATCTCGAGGAAATATATATACAATATATGTTGATATTCTAGTTTTTTAAATTAATACGTAGAAGGTTTCTCTTACACTTCAGTGGTGATAGAACTTTTTTTTAACTGTTAAATTTTTAACATTCCATTCTTATTTTGTTATAGAAACATTTTGTTTGGAAATGACCTCTAAGAATGTAAAGCCTAATTCAGAATTAATAAGTGCTTATCTGCACATTTGGTGTAATCGCTGTAGTCTTGAGTCAGAAAACCTGAAATGAATTTGGAAGTGTTTTATATTCAGGGTAGTGTGTCAGGATTGCAAATGACACTGCAGCTTGAATTGTCTGGAACGTCCCTACGTTGTAGTGAGATAACTTGGAACCTGTGTTGAAAGTAATAGTTTTCCAGTAGAGATTTGAACAGGAAGTAGAATGCAGGTGTCATACTGGGATCTGAATTTCTGGCTTCTAAAGCAATGTTCAGGCAACAGGCCTCTGGAAGTGAAGAGAAAGTAAACATGCACTGTCTGAGACTTGGTTGGATTTCATTTGAATTGAGTGCATGTTCGTAGTTCACTTCCTCATCCACTCCTTTAATAACTTACTTCAATTAGCTGAAGTCCTTCACGAAGGAGTCAGGTAAAGTTTAACAATAAATGCTGTTCATTTTGCTTAGTAAATCCTCATAAAATTGAGGGCTTGAATTTAGTCAGCCTGTGAATGCTGCAGTTACTTATTTTTTTATTAAGTTGCTGAGGCTTCACTCGCATGATGATGTTACTTAATGAGTATGCATGTTAAATATTCCTAAAAATAAAACTAGAGTATTTCCAAGCCTGTGTTTAGACAGCACTCATGAATTATTTGTGACCTGTCATCCAAACTCCTGGGATCCAGTGTCACCTTGCTCTCTTCCCCCCTTTGCAGGTGTTGCACTCTCAGTCTCGGCACATCGATGTTAGGATGGCTTGTGTAGACTATCTTCGGAAAAATAGGGAGAGATTTGAAGCAGTAAGTATTTTTGGTGTCTTTGCCTGCATTTAAAAAAAGTTGCTTTATTCCTTCCACTTTGGTATATTCTACACCTCCCTGTGTTTGTGGCAGTACTCATCCTAGCTAAATACCAGCTGATGCTTTTTCAAGTGAGTGCTCTTTAAATTAATTAGCACATATGTGGTAGTAACTCCTTTTCATAAGCCTGGAGAATGACCTGTGCACTCCTTGGATTGGAGTGGTGTGGGACAGGAGAAGTTTTTAATGCTCATGAAGAAAGAAAAACAAACTTACTTAAACCTTAATAGTCTATAGTGAAGCTACTAAAATCTGGATTCTGTTTTAGTATAATGTCTATTTTAATATGTCATAAAATGTTCTTACTGTGCAAGTTAGTTGATTTTCCACCATATGCGGGATTTTACTGATGAGATTAGTGAAACTTGTTTCAGGGTCTGCAGTTTATTATGCATTGGTACTGTAGTTTTTTTCCCTAAACATCTGTAACTAAGTTTTTCTTTAACTGTGGACATAAAATATTTTTATATTGATCTATACTTCGTCAATGCCATCAGTGTTAACGTTTTAAAATCCTTTTTTTCCCCTTTCTTTTCCTTTCCTTTAAAAGAACATTAATCAATAATAATGGTGCTTCTGTTTGTATTTGTGTGGGTTCTAGTGTGTATACTGTTACCTAATTTCCAGGGCAGCCAAAACAGGAGTATGTGTAAGGATTTGCTACTAGAGGATTGTTACTCAGCTCTCTTTTGCTTTTCTAGATTTATCCAGACTCAAAATAAAAAGACTGTTTTAGATGTGCATTGACATAGGGAAGAGAAGGAAAGCAGGAATAGGGATCTGTGTCCATGCTGTAATTTCTGACAAAGTGCCCTATGTTCAGATGTGACTGATCACATAAATGTGGAAGTTATCAGGAATCAATGATACACAGCAGATTTCTCTGGGACAATGCTTCTCTGACTTGACTCCTTCGAGTTGTTTCCTGTCCATCCAGTACTTACCAACTCTTGGATTTATTTTGTTTTTTCACTGCTGGCTTTTTAATCCCTTTCTTTCCAGAATTACCCTGCTCACTTCAGTACCTGCTCCTCTACTTCTGTTCTCTTGTTGCATTGTGCAGTGTTTTGAGAAACTATGCCCTTTTAAACTCTTAAGTGTATGTTCTCCATCCCCAGTTCTGGCACCTTCTCACTGTTTTCTTAGCCCTAGCTGGTTTTAGTATCTTGGTCTCTCTCCTCCAAACTCCTGGTCTCAATGTTCTTTTTTTCCTCAGATTTTATCCAGGTGGTGTGACCTCTCCTCTGTCCATCTTTGCTGTCCTTCTGGAAAGTCTCCTTTTTAAAAGTTTCTTGTCATTTTTCAGGATAGGTGTTTCGTATCTGTTCCCATTTCCTCATGTTCCTTGGGTACCTTGCTTCAGCTCTGCTGATCTCCTTTGCTGCCTCTGTCTCTCACTATGCTTTGTGTTTTCTGTCTGGAACAAAGCATTGTTATCTCTCTTTAAAAAACCCAAGCAGCATAAACAACAAATGCCTCTTTCCCTAATCTCCTGGTTCTGCGGTTTACTTGCTGCCTTCTCAGTAGTTATCCTCTGTTGACATGTACTGGTGGTACTTAGTGAAGTTCCTCTTCTCTCTGTTTACTGTAATCATTTCAGCTTCAATTTTTGTCTCTCTCTTTCCACTGATACTGCTATAACCAAAGTTCCAGGACTGTAACCATCTTCATTTCCATCCTCAGCCTTTCTTGAAGTGTTATCTTTAATTGCTGCTGTGTTATATACATTCTCTAACTCTTTGGTTTCCTCTAAGAACTTCCTGGTGCCCTTCCTTTCTTCCTCTGTGCATTATCTTCAGGTCATTTAATTTTGACACAAAAAGCAATGGCTGTCAATGGTCATGTTTTACTGATCCCCCTTTTTAACTTCTTTTACCTTCTATCTAAATTAAAAGTTTGGGCTAGACTTGTTGATTCTTCTCATGAGGAACACTGTCCAAAATGACGCTCCGAGTGGCTAAAGCAGAACTTTTAATCCCACTACTCTGTTTGTAATACTCCTTATTATCTTGTTTCTTAGTCACTGTAAGTAAAGAGGCCATCCACTTTACAGCTTAAGTTCATAAAGATTTCTTTCTTTGTTTGGACTGCCGTGGAACTTTAGTCACGATCTACTTGATTTAGTTGAAAAAAAGAGCAATTTTTAAATGCAGCCTCTCTGTGGCCAGTGTGGCTGAAACACTTTGAAGTTAAGATGTCTCATTTACTGCAGCATCTTTGGTCTTGGCCGATGTGAATTTGGCCTCTTCATGTGTGTTAGGGAGTGCAGCTGAAGGATCACTTCCTTAGCCTGACATTGAAAGTGTAGCCTGTTTGCATCCTTTGCTGAAAGTAAAAGCAGTTTGTTTGAAGTGATGGGGGAATAAAGGAAAAAGTGCTTTCTGGGTTTGCTGTACTAGATCTTATTGCTGCTTCTGTACTACAGAAATGTGACTCCCATTCCTGATTGTCCATTGCTGTCTATTTAACAAGATCCTTGAATAAGTCTGCACGTGCTCTCTTCAGTGATGCTCTGCATGCCTGGAATGAACTGCCCATAAACATCTGCATGACATCGTCTTTGCTTTCTTCTAGATTCCCCATTGGGCTACTGAATTTCTTTTGGGGGCTTTTTGTTTGGTTTATTTTACCTTGTGTGGTGACTTTGAAAGCTGTTCATGTGGCTATTTTCTGTGGTGCAGACCTTTATGTGATTGTAAGCTTTTTGAGGGGAGGGCAGTCTTCAGTTTCCAGTGGCACATTCCCATTGGTGCAGTGGATCATAGATTGGGGATTCCATATGCTGCACTAATAAAAATGACTAATTACTACTGTTTGTTTGGTTTTTTTTTAAACAGTTCATAGAGGGGCCATTTGAACAGTATTTAAAAAAATTGGAAAATCCACAGGTATGTTAAACTTGATTTATAATAGAAAGCAGTACTTTTGTCAAAGTATTGGCTAATTGGATTTTTTTTCCCCCTCAGAAGTACTTTTGATTGAGCTTAGGTGGTCTTTGAATTATGTGAATATATAGTTTTATGTGTGTACTCCCTACTGTAAAATGATTTGGAGAATGGTTTTTTAATGTCTTGATTTAAATCTCTTTATTCTTCAAAATTGGATCCACAAGTTTCTAGCCTGTGCAAATGCCAGGAAATGTACTGTGGCTAGTTTTTTCTTCCTGTCAGTTTTGAAGGTAGAGAGTAACACTTCTTTTAAAAGCACTTGACAAACACTTTTGAAAATCTAGACTCCTAGTAAAAGAAAAAAAAACCCCACCACTATTACCACTTTTCAAAATTATACTGTTTAACGATAGATCTGCACTTGTGTGTTTTTAGTTCTGCCAGTTTTCATAAAGTTCCACTGGTAGTTTGGGGAGAAGTCCCTGTAGCTTGTATCCCTTAGTCACCTTACTGGAATAGTTACTGTTACTGCAGAAAAAACTTGCAATCAGAGTGTCTTGGCTCAACTGCAGACTCAGTGTTCATAGATTTATTTTCAACAATGATTTCTTGCATCTCTTGATCCACGTATGAGGAGGTATAATAATAATTCTGTGTTTGAACTTATTTTTCTTTTGTTTCCAATACAGGAATGGGTTGGACAAGTAGAAATAAGTGCCCTTTCTCTTATGTACAAGTAAGAAAACCTTTCAATATGTTTTGCTGAGATCAGTTCTGTTGTTTTGTTAGTAAATCAGCTGGAATAGCAAAGATGGAATTATTTTATACCGTAGTACTCTATAATATTACAAATATGCTTTGAAAATTGCAGCTGTCAAGGGATTAAATAAAAATAGGAAAGTGAGCTTGGAAAATGACATTTAATCTGAGATGTGAATACACATTTGCAATAATGTCATGCATCTCACCTGCACAACCAGTTATGGGTAGTCTCATACAATTTGTATTTTAATATCTTAGTTTTTCTGTTAAAATTGCTTTTCTTGCTGTTTCTCACCAAGGCTTTAGTACTAAGCCTATTGCAAAGCTGTGGGCTGTACCCATTTCTTCATTACCTCTGTAAAGTGCTCTGGTGTAGCTCAGTGCTGTGAGTGTTGTAGGCTCTACTCAATGGTGTTGTCTCACCTCCACTGGGATGAAGCTGTGTGTGCTGCTCTAAGACTGCCTCCTGTGCTGCTGTAACTTGTTCTCTTTTCTTTATAAATCTTCCTTTCTCCATTGTGTCATTATAGAGGAAATTCTGTCTTTGCACTTTCTGAGGTGAATGGGACAGCAGAGTTGCATGTGCTGCACGGATGGGGGAGGACTGAACTGAAAGCCAGAGCAAACTTTGGCTCAGGAGGCTGAGAGAGACAAATCTGGTTGATAATAGTGGGTTTTTAAAATTCCTGTTGCAAGCATCAGGAGGGTTTTGTGGCATAGATGCAATTACATGTAGTATTTCATTTATGAGGTGAACACACAAGAGTAGTTACTGCCGTACTTGTTTTGGGAAGACAGGCTTCTTCTATTAAAAAAGCAATTTAGAATCTCAGGGAAATTAGGAATGGCATGGAGGGAGGGGGAAAGAGTTGCTTCCTTTCCTTCATGCAGGCAGACTTAAGGGAAACAGCAGTAAGAATTTCCATTTCGGTTCCAAGTGAATAAGGAAGCAAGTTTCAGACTTTCAGGCAGAGGATAGAAATTCAGGGTGATTAAATTTGATTACACTTTCACTCCTCAGACCTTTCACAAATATAATTTGGTTATCTAGTAAATGGTTCTTTGCTACCTGAAGTGGGTGGGTCATTTTGCAAGACTGATAGCACTTTTGCCTGTGTGAGTAAGGAAGAAAGTTGAAGAAATTGACAGGTTGCTAAGCAAAGAACTCCAAGAGAACATTATGGATGAAAGGGAGAGAGAGAAAATATTTAAGTTTAAAATCATGATAGAGCTTGATTATAGCAGAGGACCCACTGGGTATTTTCTGTGTATGTTCCTTGAATTTGACTTCAATACTCAAATTTTTATCAATACTGTTTTTAAAATAAATTCTTAACTGCTACTTTTTTTTTTCTCCAGGAAAGATTTCGTAATATACCAGGAGCCAAATGCTTCTCCTTCACGTGTAACTGAAAATGGCTTTTCTGATAAGGTAAAAATAAATAAAATTATAGTTATTGTGAAAGACTGAATTTAGACTGCTTTATAAACAGCAAGTAGTTGCATGTGAGTTTTATTATTCAACACAATGAAATGTTCTGAGAATTCAATTTTAAGAATTTATTTTGTACATATTTAAGGCAGCTATTCTGTTAATACATGTAGGACTTCATTTTAAATAGATGGCATATATTTGGGGTGTGGCATATCTTCCTACTAATACAAAATTCTGTGAAAATCAATTTTCAGGTGCTAAGTCACCCCTGTCTTAAATTCTTTTTGACTTTTGTTCGAATTCTGTTTGGTTTAAAGGAAATCCACCAAACATTTTTATTGTTTTATTGATATATTGAGATCCTGAGAGATAACAAAGCACATGGGTACCTTAAATTGAATTTAAAAGGTAGTGCTTATGAAAAATCAAGTGAGATGCAAAGCCTAAAATATCTGTGTGTTTTTTTTAATAGGTCTTGCTGTGCTTCTCAAATGGAAACCACTATGATATTGTGTATCCCATAGAGTATGCAGAGAAGGCTGCTCTGTGCCAGTGTAAGTATTAATTTGGTTAGTTAAAAGCATATTTTTACCAAATGTCTAAAAGTTATCACTGTTAGGTTTTGGGAAAAGGCTCTGTATGAGAGACCAAACTTGCTTGTGAAGAGACCTGATTTCTAGTAGTTTCATGTGTACCCATTAAGCCACAGTAGCTGCAACTGCTTTTATTTCTGGTGCCTTCACTCACACATCAAAATGCTTCTTTTGCTTTGATGGAAGGCATTTGAAATGCATCTGTAATGGTGGGATAAAAACTGATTTACCTGGTAATTGATTTTGCTCTTTCACTTTCTCCTCCTCTTCCCCAGCTCTGCTGTACGAGTTGCTTTATGAGAAAGTGTTTGATATGGATGTAAAGAAAATCATAGCAGAACTTAGTGCTGTTGGTGTGACAGAGGAGAGTAATGGGAGCAGTGAAGTGTCTGCTTCGGATTCAGAAGATGACAGCTACAGGTAAATGTGGTTTAAGAGTTAAGATAAGATGCCTGTGAACACCTGTTAAATGAGTTTGAATTTCTGGTGGGTAGTGAAATCCAACAGTTAGGGTTGAAAACATTTAGAAATTAGTAAGAAAAGAAGCACAAAGAGGTAAGGTTAGAAGTGTGAAAGGATGCAATGTGTTGTAATCTTCACTTACTTAAGGAAAGGCTTCTGGCTCCTCTGTTTTTCCTGCAGTCTACCTTTGAGTCTCTTTGCATAATGGATTATTGCCTTTGCAACTTGTACCTCTTCCTGTTTAAAGTAGCAGAACCTGCTGGGAGAGCTGTCAGTGTGCCAGTCTGGCATGGTGAACTCCATGAGAATTACTTGGCTCGCTCTTGCAGTTGAGTAGAGTTACAGGAATCTAATCCAAGTTGTGTCGCTTCCACATCTGGGGGCTGAAATGCCTGTTTGAGATGAAACTAAGGGAGAAATAGAGATGTAGCTTGCTCCACTTTGTTCTTGATCTTTATGAAGTGGGTTTGTATCCTTTTTGCTGGACCTGGATGCTCTAGTGAGCTTTGAGAATTTTCACCTGATTCCTTTTGCAGTTAGTCTTTCCCAGTGGCACTTACATATTGGTTTTCTTCTGTTTAATGTGGATCTTAGCTCTGGCTTGTATGAAATTCCATTGAAGCTGTGGAGAGGATGCTGCACTAGTGGATCATGTCCCTTCCCACTGATTCTTACACTCCTTCCTTAGGGCTCTGCTGTGTGGCAGAAGCTCTTTGAGCTGTTGGGAGCTGGTTTCATCCACAGGTTGAAAACAGCAGAGATGATGGAAATCATCACAGGAAAAAAGCTCCACGTTCTGGGAAAGGGATTAGCTTGTTTTCCTGTTCAAAAAAAAAAATACTAGGGAATGTTGCCAATTAAAATACAGTATTTCAGCCTTGGGGAACAGCTATTATAGTTGAATGTCAGGGAGTGGAAATCTCCTTTATTCCTTTCTGTTCATGGAGCTTTCCTGGGAGTCAAATGCAGCAGCCTTGCCCTGTATCTTTGGGAATCCTAAGAAAATATCCTGCTAACCTCCTTAGCACCTTTGGAAATAAGGTCATGTGCTCACTGGAGACTGTGGAACTCAATGTTTTTGATTTAAACCATATGTCCTATAACACAAGAGCTGGTGTGTGTATGTGACTCTTGACCTAGTTAACACAAATTACAGACACTTTGCTGTGTTTATGAAGTCCTAAATTTTTTGCTTGTCTTGACGTTGACTTCAGCTTGTTTCATTAGCTACTTTTCCAGAAGATTCTTTTCATTTTATAAAGTTTTCAGTTATGTTGTTATTAAGTGTAATAGTTTTGGGAGAAGTTAATGCTGAGAGTTGCCTACAACTGTTGTAGGGAAAAATACTTGGACTTTCTCTGTGGAAAGTATTTTTCCAGTGATGTCAGGTGTAGAAAATAAAAAGTAAATTAGAGTGCCTGATGCAAGTGAACTATCAGAGTGGGTTTGGGTTTTGAGGTTTTCTTTATGTCTACTTTTGCCATGTTTTCCTCATGTAATTGCAAAAAAATTTGAGGACTTTTGTTTTCCTTGCCTTCCACCCCCTGCTTTTTTTTTTTTTCAAAGTGACAACAAAGTCAGTGCATGAGATAGACTTCTTAAAACTTGTACTTAATACCAAAAATCTTATTTCTCTATCATATGAAGTTAAAAGTGTAGTTCGTACTTTAGGCAACTTTTCTCACTTAAAGAGATGAAGATGTTTTGTGGTATGCTTACTGCCAGTAAAATATGTAGAGAATGGTAGTTTCACTATTGTTATCCACTTCTACATGTCTTACCTGCTTTTCAGGCCTTAGTAATACTGTAATTCATTATAAAAACCTAACTTGCTTCTGTCCTGTTACAGAAGTAAAGCTACAACAGTTAGTGATATGAATGGAATGAAATCTCTTTCTGGCAACAAGGTATTTATCTGTTGAGATTTATTTTCTTTCTAATAACTTGTACTCTTCTCTGTTTTTTAGTATTTAATGTTCATGAGAGAATCTCAAGTTTCTAGTTTTCCTGACATACACTATCCTAAAAACCACCTGTTTCTTTGAAGAGAACTGTTTACTTTTGGTGTGTTCATAGGTGTCCTTTTTAGTGCTGCTTAGTTCTTAGTTTTGTTCTGGTATGGTTAAAAGAACACCATATAATTCTGGTTTTTTTCAAAGCTCTTCTTGCTTTATGTATTTTCAGCTTCTCTTTATTTTAGTACAAAGCTTGAGCACTGTGATTGACAAATGCAGAAGTGGACATCTCTGTGTAGCTGACCATTTAGCACTTTGTTCTGTTCCATGCAGCACCTTGAGAGCAACGGGAATTCCAGCTTGCTGGTCTTGCCTAAAAAGGTTCTGAAGTCTCTGGATCCCTTGGTTTACAGAAACGTTGAATACGATGTTTGGCTCCGGTCCAAATGGGGTGAGTAACACCACCATGCTGCCCAACTGCAGCTTTTGCAAGCTGTGGAAAGGGAAGCCCTCTTGGAGAATTGATGCAAATGGCAGTTTGGGCTTCCTTTGGTTTTCCTCAGCTGGGTCAGTGGGCAGTTTTAGGCCGTCAACGTGTGATTTGTATTTTTACTGCATCAAGGAAGTAGGTCTTTGGGTATATTTAAATTAACAGTATATTACTGTCCTGTGTTTACAGATCAGCAAAAACAGGATTTCTCTATTGCTGCTGGCATGCAATACTCCATTGGAGATAAATGTAAAGTAAGTAACGTTGAATTAGAGTTTATAGACACATTAACATTTTGCTCAAGGTGCCCATTTTCCCTCTTTGTTAACAGTTTTGATATTGCTGCTTTCTAAATACACTTGGCTTGTGTCTTCATCCGTGGGTATGCTTGTTACTGAATTGTTGGTAGTGTTCCTGATTTACAGCATACATGCAACTGATCAGTGCAGTTGTTCTCCATTAAAAAGTCACGAGGTTCACTTCAAGAGTACATTTATTAAGATGACTGTGGACCTGAACATTTAGCATGGAATTGTAGTTCCGTGTATTTATGTTTGATATTGGAGATAATAACTGCTGTTTGGAAACTGGCTTTGATAAAATCTCAGTACTCCCAAGTGATGGAGTACAGCTTGCTTTAGTTACTGCAGATCCTGAAGTCTTGGGTGATTGTTTCTTTTAGTGTCCAAAGTGTGTTACACAATTGTTCTTTAAATTCCATTAACATTTGTAATATGTGTTGCTGCTTGAGATGAAGCAAGGTTTGCCATTAAATTCTATAGTACTCAAATTTTAGATTAATCTCCCTTAAGTGTGTTAATTAAACTGGTGGTATCTGGTTAAACATGTTTCTTTCTAGGACATTTGACCATCTATTAAAATGATGACTATTAATGAGAAAATACTCAGTTTGGGTAATGATGCAGTATAGGGGTTCTTCCAGTTTGTACTTTTTTATTTGTGTAATAGAATTAACCATAGTGACTAAACTGCAGGGAAAACACATGCCTGAACTTCAAACACCCCCAGCCATAAAATACCTCACAAAGCCATGAGGCCCCCAACTCCTTGCTCCCCCTCACAACAAAACAACCTGATTTTGAGTTAATTATTTATTGCTTAGTAGTACAGGCTTAAAATTTGTGTTGAAGATCTGAGGCCTGTCTTGTGTAGTATTTATTGAAGGGTACAGATATTATTAGCAGAAAATTAACATACTCTCACTGTCAAATACCTATATGTAGCAAGAGAATAAATATATGGGATAAAAACATGGGAAGCAAAGATGAAGTTAACAGTGAAAAGTAGAGTTGACCAAATTAATACAACTGGAAAGTCAAATACTGTAGCAGAATATTACGAAATTTAGTTTTTATTTAAAGAAGCATTTTAAGAATGTACTGTGTCCGTCAGACAAGTAACACTATGATCATGTCTAAAGAAGTTTTTTTGGTTGTTTCTAAAAAACCACCTGAAGAATAACTTCAGAAGTAATTGGTGTTCATTATGTTTCTAGTAAGACTAAATTTCACTGCAGTGAAGGGAAGTGGATTTTAATAAGGGAAAGCTTTGAGTTTTACTGTAAGAAAAAGTGTTTTCCATTAAAGCTGAAAAACCTTGATGCACTGATTTAACTTTCACATGTGATTTTGAAAAGCATATTTCATTGAGTAGTGTTCCCCAGCAAGCTGTTTGTTTGCAGGATGTTTGTTTAGTTGTGTGTGTTGGTTTTAATAGCATTTTTATATATAATAGTATCTTTCTTTCTTTTTCAAGAAGTGAGAGGGATTGAAGATTTGCTTCTGATTCATTTACTGAATTGTGATGTGTATTTCTCAGGTCTTCTGTTGCCCAGAGGAAAAGTTCTATTTCTAACGTTGTTGGTATTTTAAAGAGTTACCTCCTCTCTTTGTCATCTGTGGAGCTAATGCACTTTTTTTTCCTAACTCTTTTTCCTTACAGGTGCGCTTAGACCATAATGGGAAATTTTATAATGCCCATATTCAAGAAGTTTTTTCAGAGAATGGGCCAGTTGTTGTATTTGTAGAAGAGCTTGGAGCAAAGTAAGTGATTAATCTCTTTTGGAAAAGAGCACTGAACAAAGCATTACTTTAGTTCAGAGTTAACTTCAACCCCTGAAATGTATCTGCTTCTTTACTTGAAGGAGTACACCACAAATTTGTTAAGAAAACAGCATAAAAAAAAAAAAGGAAAAATTGGTTATCACTTCATACTTCTTTCTGTAGTGCTAAATAGTCTGGGTATTGCTTGCAGAGTAAAACAGTAACTGCATTAGTAGTATTTCAATTTTGGTTTTTTTGCATAAGATTAAATCCTAAACAGGTTGACACCAGCCTAATACAGTGTTGCTTGTACTTAATAATTAGATGCCAGTTTTGTGACAAGCTTTTCATACTGAAAGGTCCATCAAAGCACTGAGCTCCTCTGTTGGTTGAGTAGCTCTGCCTGATTTCATCCAGAGAGTGCCAAGTTGCTGTTTAGATCAGCATCATCTTTGCCTTGCCTGGGACAAATTAAGCGTTTAAAGTTGTTGATGGGGTTTGTGGATTTGATGGTTTTGGTTGGGTGGGGTGTTTTGTCTGTTGGGTTTTTTTGGGAGGGGGGCAGGGAGAGAGCAGTGTGAGACATCTTGAGCTCTGCTGTAAGTCCTATGAGTAGTGGATCAAAAAATCCCACATTTGAGTGTAGTTTGGGAAGAGGAAACACTTTCAATCAAGGTAAATGAGAAAGATGCCCATTAATCTCATTTGATCTTCATTAAAAAAAGAAAATGTCGCAAGATCTGAAGATTATCTTGCAGTTTGAACCCTTTTTAAATGGAAATTGAACCTGATTTGAATGTCTTCCTTTCAAATAATGTAAACAGTTGCTTGGACTACAGCTTGGACAGTTGCTTGATCCTACAGGATCCTCAGTAAAAAAATGCAGTAATTGCTCTGGGATATACACCGCCAGTATAGCATTTTTCAATCTTGGCATCTATTGGAGTATTGGTAATAAATTTATTAAAGTATATTGTTTTTTGTGATAATTCTTTTTTTCTGTCTGCCCTGAAGACATTGTAATATGCACTTCACAAACGGCTGATCATTCTTTACTGGATAAGTTTGTGTCAACTTACCAGTTTTATGTAAAAAAAGGAAAAAAAAGGGGTTTGCTGTCCTACACATTGCTTGAGTGTAATCGTAAAGGCAAAGGACTTTGAATGCATTGTTCTCAAAAATGGAAAGATCTGTTAGTATTAGTGAACATGTGGTATTAATCTATGCAAACCCCAGTCTGGTCTTTTAAGATATTATTCCCTCCATAATTCCTTGTTTTGTAGGCATGCTGTCTCACTGAAGAGCCTTAAACCTCTTCCACAGACCTCTCCTATGGAGGGCTGGAACACTGTGCCAGGGAAGAAGATAAAAAAGTTTTACCCAACATGGGGGCAGAATGCTCAGCCTGGTAGGACTGTACCTGTCTTTGTGTGGCAGAATCTTCTTTGTCAGATGTTTTGTCCCAAAGAGCCTAAAAAAAAAAAGATTAAACAAAAGTCTTACCTGTTTCCACGTTGTTACCACAGATGCAGAGTGCAGAGGGCCAAAGAATCAGAGCAAGTCAATCAAACCCCAGTCAGCACTACCTCCTCGACTGCAGCATACTGTGGGAACCAGGCAGCACCAGTTCTTGTGTTCTGGGCCCCAACCTCATCAGACCTCAACCGAGCAAAAAGCTCCAGGCAGGAATCCTTCCCAGTCCGTGAGGTAAAACTGCAAACAACATCTTCTTTGCTTGAACTCTGGCTGAGCTTCTGGAAGCTCAGGTGCCTGCTTCAGATGCTTCCAGCATGCTCTTTTGAAATATGTTGCCATTGAATTCTTAAGTGTCCCAAGTCCTTAAGAATACACACAAGCACAGGAAAATTTTTATTTCTTGCATGACAGCATCTGCCCTGGAAGCACTGCCCACAAAGCTGCATTTTTTCTTGGAAAGTGGATGTTGGTGTGGGGGTTTTGTTGTTGTTTTTCTTTTTGGTTGGGACTGAAGTAATGTTGGAAGTGCTGCTCGGGCATGGCTAAGATCTTCCCTCAGCTTCTGCTGAATGTGGCATAGGGGGCTGCTTCATATTATGACCGAAGCAGGGCGAGAACAGCATTTTGCCTGCGTTTGTTGGTGGCGATTTTTGGATTTGTTTCTGCAGCAGAGTTTCCGTTTCCATCACTGCACCTTCTTCCTTCTTCTCGAGTTTGCATTGTGTTCCATCCTGGTGAATGCCTTTGCCCCAGTGATCCCACCTCCCTTTGCCCCGTGCAGAAAGGCGGAGCGCGAGCGAGCCGAGGAGCCGGGCGCGGGCGGCCGGGACTGCCGCTACTTCGGCCTGTCCCCGGAGGAGCGCAGGGAGAAGCAGGCCATCGAGGAGTCGCGCTCGCTCTACGAGATCCAGCAGCGGGATGAACAAGCTTTTCCTGCTCTTTGCAATGTATGCTTTTTTTCCTTGTGATCGCTGGGGCATTGCCATACTTGGCCATGAATGTTAGCAATTGGTTTGCTGCCTTTGTTGCAATTCAAAATTAAGGATAATTTAGGATAAGAAATAGACACGGTGCTTTCCTCTGGGAATAATTGAACATCCACTATACACAGTTCTTTCTGAGAGTCTGAAGCTGTAGGATTTTGGAGAGGTTGTTCTATTGATGCAATTTTTAATGGAAGTGGATGGGAGTGTCATTACATCCAGGGAAGTGAGCAGATCTGTGGGTAAAGAGCTACTCTCCACATAGGTTTGTTCTGCAGATGTGTGGGGCTTTTTGGGTTTAAATCCTAGGGCAAATGAGAACAAGAACAAGGCTGGGAAGAATGAGTAGGTGAAAGACTGATGCCTAAGGGGGCAGAGGTTGCTCTCTCTCTCTGAGCTGTAGCAGTTTGCTGTATTTGCTCACCTGCAGGAGGAGGGTGTGATTTATTGTCTGAGCGAAACAGTTTTTGACACATAAGCTAACGACATGAATGCTCTTAAAGGGCACTTTGCAACAATCAGCAGTGAATGAGAGAGTGGATGAATCTGCAGGATACTGCTCAAGATCCCCCCATTTCTGCTGATCACAGACATAATATTTATGTGTCATGAAGGCTTAATAGTATCTTATCAGATGATGGCAAAGTGTCTTTGGGCTGATTGCATAAACTGATATTTCTGCTTTTGTAAATTTCTTTAGAATCAGTCAGTCTGTCAGGCTGCTACGCAGACTGTGGATAATGTAAACCAGAAAAAAATCTCAAATAATGAAAGAAAAAACAGCAAGTGGATAGCAGAGGTGGAGGAGCAGAAGGAGAAAGGTAAAACTAAATGGGTTTAGATCATGGCTCTTTTTCTTTTGTTTGGTTGCTTGATTTTGTTCAGCCCCAGAATTCATTCAAGATGGGGCATCTGTTTATGGAATGAGGGGAAAGTTACCATAAGTAACAGTGCCAAGCTAAGCTGGGCTCAAGGTAGCAAAGGTGTGGTTTATGAAGAAAGTACATGTTCCTGCTTTGTGAGTGCGGCTGAGTGAGCAGACTCCTTGCTAGGATTTTTGTAGTAAATGGGAAGAGGAATGAGGGAAACTAAAAGACTTACGAACTAAAAGACTTTTGAAATTCTAGAGTGTGTGTCAGGAAGTGCCAGTGGGAGGAGCATTAAGAGTAATTTGTGAGAAAAGTATTCAGTGTGGCATGGTGGAGAATTAGCATACAATGGCACAGAAAGGGGAAAAGATGGTGTACAGAAGAGTTGCAAATAAACCCCCTGTTTACACTAGAAAGGTCTGTCACACAGTCAACATTTAATTTGGATTTTTTCCCTCCTCCCAATCAGTTACAACACTCTGTAGCTTCTCTTCACGGACTGAGAGCTTTTCCTCTCCTGTGAGGAAGTGGAACGTGGCAGTAATAGATGAAAGCTGTAGCAGTTAATAAATCTCTGCTAATTGCAATTGATAGTGTTTGGTGAGGTTTTTTAATTAGTATTTTTTTTTTAATTTTTTGTCCTGTCAGCTTTGCCATAACTAAAAACCAAATTTGATCTTGGGTTCTTCCACGTTTTTTTTCCTGACTAAATAAAATTCAGACTCTTTAGCTTCCTCATAGGAAAGCTGCTCCTTCACTTTCAAATTTTTTGTTCCCTTATTTCTGTCAACAGAAATGCAGAGGCATTGCTGTTGTCTGTTTATGGTTTGAGTGTTTCTTAGGGCCCGTTACAAGATGGAATCCTTTCTTGAATGGTCTCACAAGGACCCATCTTACCTATTTTTCATTCTCCAAACGTCTAAAAACTTGTTTCATTTGCAAACCTGTTTCATCAGCAATGCCAGAAGGAACATTCATGTGGAGAAAGCTCTTTACTCCAGTCTCATGGTGGATTTGACTGAAGGGGCATGGCATGTCCAGCTTTCTCTGCTTCGTGTGACACTCTGGATTGCGTTGCCTCTTGTGAAACTGGGTTAACAATCCTGTGGGATTCAAGTGTGCTTCCAGAGTGTTTAGGGATTCCTATTGCTGCTCAGGGAATTGGCAGTGGTTCTCAAAATCAGTACTGTTTTCATTGGCACTGTTGTCCAGTTGTGACAGTGCATATACTAAGCTTTAAAAAGTACATATCTGCTATTGTAAAACTAATGGGCACGAGTTTGATTGACAAGCAGTGGTAGCCAGAATGTGGAGAACTTGTACAGATCTTATGTTGTAGACAAGACTTTGAACTTCTGTTATCTTAGCACTTGAATATGAAAATGCAGATCAGAACATTTTACTTTAAGCAAAGTACAAACTTACTTCTGTTTCACTAGGAGCCATTTAGGATGAATGACAATATGTTTAAAGGGACAGCTACATTTCATTCCTGCTTCCCCCAAGCATCGCTGAAATGGTTGCCAAACATCAGTAAAGAACTTCTGTAGAGCTTGGAGAACTCAGGTTGAAGTAGCTGCTCTGTTACTGCCCAAATGACTGTTTGTTTTAGGATGCTTTGATCTTTGATAAAAATAGAAGTTTAAGTTTTCTGAAGTAATATGTAATGACGTATAGGTTTGGTTTTGAAAGTTTAATTTTGGAAAGACAAACTTTTAACTGGCTTAAGTTGTGCTAGCCATAAGTGGTGTAATGGTTCATTTACTAGGTTATGTCTTGGTGTTGCAGAGTCAAATTCCAGGCAGATCCACTTAAGTCAGAAGCTTGAGCCAAATTCATCTGAGGTAATCTTAAAGAAAAGACCAAATTTTTTTTAAATGTTATTGCTTCTCTGATACATGATTAGCAGAGCAATAGCTGCCTTTAGAGCTGTGATTGCTGCTGCTGCTTTACAGCTTTTAGTGAAATACTCCTAAGGTTGGAGGCTTGTATTTCTGTCAGCTTTCCTCAGCCCCTGTAACCCATACTTGTAGTCTTTCTCTGCAATCTGAGTTCTCAAACCTGGGCTGTCGAGAGCACTTACGAATCTGGATTTGTAATTGCTTAGTACAGTCTGTACTTGCAGTATAATGGGACCACAGAAGATTTGATGTTTGCTTATAGCTACTGTGCTAACAGACCATGAGCTCTGAAGTTCAGTGAAGATTTGTGGCCTCTTGTTGGCTTTTAACCTTTGCTGTCCTTTCAATGAGCAAAATGTTACACTAGTGTAATAGTGATGTGTGCTTAGCCCTCTTTGTATGGAGTGTGGTTTACTGTTTTTGAATAACTCTTTGTTAAGTTAATCTTACTGTTAGACTAGCTGTGTCTGTTGTTTCTAACTTTGCTTTAGAAGAATAGTCAAGATGAGAGTTATCCAAAAGCTTCGTCTCCCTTGGAACAAGTAAAAACAGATTCTCCGATTCTTGCTGAGCAAGTAAGAAATGTTTGTTTGATTTCAAAGTTTTCCAGTCAGGAGACTTCAGACAAAGGGGAGCTTCATCCCAGCCACGTATGTATTACAGTACTGGCTTTTAATTACATAGCCATTTCTATGGTGATAATGCTCAAATTTCATATTTACAGTTAGGAATCTGTTCTGTCGGCAAATGAGAACAAGAAAGGACAACCCTTGATAGAAAAGTAAAAATATGTCTGTTCTTTTCTGAGAGAGGGGTTATTTCATACCTTTCTTCCAAGGTAACAACTGTGCTTTTCACTTTAAATTCTTTACCCTTGCCTTTTCAGGTTTCTCCAAGGTTATTGGTTAATTGCTTGTGAGGGTGGCTTTGCTTTGGGTGGGAGATATGAAATGTAATGCTTGTGGAGGTGGTGACAGCACTGATGGCTCTGTGGTGCACAGATCTCAGAGCAGAGCTCTTCACACAGTGATGTATCTCAGGTCTCTTTTGATGCTAGTAATACTTTGCTATGGTGATGGTGGTAGGCTGGGTAATACCAAGTCACCAGGCCTTTTTTGGGAGAAGTCAGACACACAAGGGGTCACCAACAGTGGTGTGATTTAGAATAATTTGATGTGCCTTCCTTGTTTTTACAGAACCTGAGCGAATGCTTACCGAGCGTAACTCCGACACCCTCACCAGTCTTCTCTGAGGTGCATTTACCTCCAGCAGTGCCTTCTGTACCAGCCATTGTGCCAGCTTGGCCAAGTGAGCCAGCGCCCTATGGACCAGCAGGTTTGCAGAAATAGTAACATCAATCACAAATTACTAACCCTGAAAAATACTTTAGCTCTCTTACTAAATTGAAGATGCCCCCAGGAGACACTGTCTCTTATAATTTCACATTTCAAAGGCAGGCATTCATGGGAATACAGCTTCTCACTGCTGAAAGCCAGTGAAAGAGATCTAACAGAGTTTTGATTGCCTGTACCTACAGTTTGCTTTGCTCCCAACCTGAAGGTGGAAGAGGGATGTGTATTCAATGCTCTGTTTTTCCTTTTGAGTGGAATAGCTTTGAGTTTTGAGGATCTGCTTAAGGTAGAACACATTGTCAGGATGTTGAAACTGCATATGTGTTTGTGCTCTGTGTCCCATGTGGTAAGTTCCTTGGTTGACTAAGACTCAGCTTGGGGCTTGTATGTCTGGAATAATGAGATGCTTTTGGAGCTGAGCTGCACAGCCAGTGTAATGGGGTTTGTTTTGTGCTGTGTATCTTCTGGTAGGTGGAGTTAGCTTAGATTCAGTATTGCTCATTACATCAGGTGCTATATTGTGTCTCACACTGCTGTGTTTCTGTACAAGAACTAGCTTTCAGATCAGCATACTTTGTTCACATGAGACAATAACAATCCTGTCACACCTGACTGTGTTTGTGACAGTGTGTATCCTGGTTGATCTGAGCTCAGATTCAGAGTTGACTGTAAATAACTAATCAGAAGGAGAAAAATAAGTTTCAGTTATTTTTTCCCCTTCCTATTTCCTTCTGGCATTCATGATTTTAAAAAGAAATATGGGATCAGCTTAGCTATTTCTGGAAAGCTTAGCTTACCCATTTCATTCTTTCTGAAAACTATTCTCTGCATCTTGCATCTTGCTTTTCTGATGTCTTTTAGTTTGTGATTATGTATTTCTATATACATATATGTAGATACATATTGATTCCTGTTAGATTTTCTTTATATGTATATATTGTTGGGGGTTTTTTCCCCTCTAGGTATTCCAGCCCAAATACCTGCTTCTTCATTGATGCCAGGACCAGCAACGGGACCTGACTCTATTGTATCACAGGCTCAGGTAACATCTGCTTCAGTTGCTGGACTTCCTGTGTGGCTGCAAGCAGTTAACCAGCCTTTAATGCCTTTGCCTCAGACTCTGAATCCCTACCAGGATCCGCTATACCCCGGATTCCCTTTCAATGAAAAGGGAGAAAGAGCTGTTGCACCTCCTTACTCCCTGTGCAGTACTGGGGAAGACTTACCTAAAGGTGAGAAGGTCTGCATTTTACACCATTGTCCCTAATAGGTCTTCTTTTCTTAAAATGTAGATGAACACAACTTTTTTTGGGCCTGGTGTTGTTCTTTGTCGGAAGATCCAATTGTTGTCATTCCATGATTTAAGGTGTAGGAGGGAGTATTGAATAGAGCTGTCTGTTACTCTTCAGTTTGCATTGCCAACATTGTGACTTTCAAGTGGTCACACCTGGAAATCTGATAGGGTCATTTTGTGGTTCTTAGCTTGACCCACCATAATCTGAGGTTTTGTGCATGTAAAGAATTGTCATTGGAGAACTGTGTCCTGTTAGAGTAACAGCTTTGCTCATGCCATTTAAAAGCCTGGAAGCTGTTGAGGATTTCCTTACTGGTCTGGGAAAATGCAGGTTGTGGCATACTCCAAATGCAAGGTATACCCATAAAGAACATCTCATGTCTGACTGCATGGTGGTATTTGTTTAGTGAACTGTGTCTTTAAAAACTAGAAGTTCACAGACTGTTAAAACTGAAATTTAAATTGCTGTTGTGTTCTAGATATCTTACTGTGGCAAAAAAACCCCAACAAATCTATCGAAGTTGTGCAAGCAGTAACTGAATACCAGTGCTCTGTACTGAAATGGAACTTTCTGCAGTATTTTATCAGATGAAATCTTTCAGGTCTTCATACATGTTGTTTTTTTTTCTTTCTAGATAAGAATATTCTTAGATTTTTCTTCAATCTTGGTGTGAAGGTAACTGTTCAAACTTACTTATATTTTTGTGTTTGTTTTAAAAATCGCTTGTGAATACTCGTTGGTACTTGGAGTGCAGAAGTTTGGTTGCTGCAGCTGTACATTTCAAGTTCATCTTTCAGTTTGAAATACTTTCTTATTTTGTCTTCTGGTAACTGGGATTCCAGAAGTGGTCCACAGTGCAGTTCAAGTCAGCAGAAATCAAATTCATTTCTACAGCAATACTAAGAAGTACTGGCTTCCAACCGTGGTTGGAAAATTGTGCTTTACAAAGTCACAGATAAATTGTGAGTGTGAAGGTGCTTCTTTCAGATGCGGTGCATAGGGAATGACAAAATGTCCTCAGACTGCAACCCTGGCTGTGTACTGGCAATGCCACTGCAGTACAGATCCCAAAGTCTTTCCCTGAGGACACTCCCTTAAGCAACTTGCATGTCTGTCCTTTCTGCTCAGTTTAATGACAACAGTATTTTACATTTTAAGTAATTATAATAGTGGTTGATGTGTATTTGTGGTGCAAATCTGTGTGTGTGGTTGGGGAGGAGGCTCTTCCAAAAACCCAGCATTTTCCATTGCTTGGCAAGGAACTAGTTGTTTGCTTGCTTTCTTCCTTCTGCACATAAAAATGTTCCTTTTTTACCTTCTTACTCCTCCTGTCAGGCAAACGACTTTGGGCAAGGTGCTGAGAGCTCTTGGGCTTATTTCACATGACTTTGGCCATAGCAACGATATTCTTTGGTGTCTGGGCATGGAAAGAGGAAATATTCAGCACAGTTGACAATGTAAATTTGATACCTCTGCCTAATATAAGTCTCTTTGCTTAATAGAAAATCCGTAAGTCATTAATTAACAAGTGTCGCCACAATGTATTTAAACAGCGTGTGTTTCATAAGCTGATGTGTTTGGGACTCTCCTTAGTGATACTTTGGATTATTTAGGATGTAGTCTGTCGTTTTGGTGCATCAGCACCACCTGCTGGTCCCAGGACCACGCTCTAGTGGCCGTGCTCCTCCCCTGGTGTCACAAGGCACAGCACTATCTTCTGCATTGCTCTCTGCTGCTCTGGTCAGACCCTGCCCTGCTGCCACCCACACCCTGCCAGCTGCACACTGAGAGGGAAGGGGCTTCTGGAGAGGAGGTCTGGGTAGGCTTTTCAGGATGGTTTGCTCCAGACACTGTTTCTCTGATATGTTCATTAACATGGAAGTAGAGAAAAGGGAAGGAGTTGCCACCTGAGGTGGACAACTTCAGCGTTGTGGCCTTTGCAAAATGAGCTTTAGTAGATGAAAATGCTGATTAGTAAGTGTGATTCTGGAAAATGAGTTTGAAATGCTTGTCTTCAAACACATAGCTAAAGCTTTACTTAATAGCACCGTGTCTTTAACTGTATAAAAGTCATTACTAAGCTTTTTTATGAGTCATAACTCTTGCCCATTTCAACTGCATTTGGAAGAAAAACCAAAATTAAGAACATCATCCAAGAGTTCTAGGATTTAGGATTGAGGGCTGTCACTGTAAATAAAATTAACTTTTATCTCCTGTAATTAACGGTTTTGAAATGGTAGATGACCGGTGTGCTTTTATGTCTCTCTGAACATTCAAAAGACCAAGTAACTGATTTTTTTTTTTAACTTTTTTTTTCCCCTGCTGTCTTGCAGGCATACAGTTGTCCCATGTGGGCACCCCATTCTTACCTGTACCCCCTGCACCAGGCCTATTTAGCTGCTTGTAGAATGTACCCAAACGTGTCCCTTCCCGTGTATCCGCACAACCCCTGGTTCCAGGAGGCTCCTGCGGCCCAGAACGACAACGAAGCTGCGCGACCAAACAGGCACTTTGCTGTTCAGACCGAGGCCAGATCCAACGGTCAGATCCCACAGGTCGACAGGTCTCCATCACTGCCTCTGATCCTGCCTTCAGCTCAGGTGTCAGAAAGCCAAGGCCAGGTCTGCGTCGAAGCGGAGAATCCGGCGCAAGCTCTCCATGCAAACTACGAGGAGTCCCTGAGAGGGAAAAACGTGTTCCCGCAGCCGCCCTTTGGACACAATCACTTCCTAGGAGCTGTTCCGATAGCGCCTCCTTTCCTTCCTCACTTTTGGTATGGGTACCCAGTTCAGGGTTTCATTGAGAACTCGGTGGCGAGACCCAACGTTGTGATGTCACCCGAGGACAAAGAGGCCGCAGCCAGCACCTCCGGCAGCCCGTACGCGGGCAGAGAGTGCAGCCCTCCCGTTCCTGGAGCGAACTGCGCAGAGCAGCTCCCGAAGGCCAAGAGCAGCAGCGGCTCCAACGCCGTCCCATTCCCAGGGGCTGCTGCAGGGACCCCGAAAGACACTTCAGCAAGGGCACCTCCGCTGGAGCAAACGTGTCCCTCGGCCGCTCCTAAGCAGAAAGCAGCGGGGCAGCCGCACCGCCCCCCGCAGACGCAGGGCCCGGACAGGCCCGCAGCCGGGCCCGGCGCGCAGCCGCTGCCGCCAGAGCCTCCAAAAAGCGAACTGAAACCCAGCGCGCCCGGCCGCAAGGAAAAGGCTGCTAAGGGGAGAGATTCCAGGGGCGCTGGCAACGTGCAGACAGAAAGCAGGGCGCAGAGAACCAGGGAGGAGAGCTCTGAAGATGACAGTGAAGTTTCAGACATGCTGAGGAGTGGCAGATCCAAGCAGTTCTATAACCAGACTTATGGAGGAGGCAGAAGACCTAGACCTGAGAGGGGTTATTCCAGCAGGGGAGGATACCAGTTCCAAAGAAATGAGGAGGCCTGGAAAGGACAACCCAGCAGAGGCAGAGATGATGGCTACCAATATCAGAGAAACTTTAGAGGGCAGCCATATAGAAACGACAGGAGAAGGGCCACACTGGGAGATAATCAGAGGGGGCAGCAAGCATAGAGTGAGTGGATAATTCGAAATTGAAAATGCAAAAAGTAATTTGAAGTAGCGGTTTAAAATCTTAATTTCCTTTTAGTGAAGTTCAATGATATGTTTAATTTTTGGCAACTAAAGACTAGGAGGATGTCAAGTCCTACCATAGGGTTTTTGGAGGGATTCTAGAGTTTGTTTGGCTTAGCAGTTTTTCCTCAATGTCAAATTAGAAAAAAAGCAATCTAGGTTTAGTGTTTGATAATTTTTTTCCCCACAAAGGTTTGCGTTTGTGATAGAAGATGGATCTGTGCGTTTACCAGAGTGACAAATTACAGCATTTGATGTGATCTAGATTCTAAAATTGACGGTATCATTGCACCAAATATAAATGTATATTTTATCATACAATGCCTTAGTTCTGAACTGAGCTAAAGGAATTCTCAGCCTACTGCACTGTTGTCTCTGATATGCTTCCAACCCAAAGGCCTTTCATCTCAAAAAGAAAAAAATATCTGTCAAACTTGAATGTTTCTCTTGTGTGTTACACGTATGGCAGCCAGCTAACCCTGTGTCTTAGGTATGTTGTATATAGTTCTTTTCATAATCATAGGGTATATTTTTGAATTTTAAAAAGCATTTATTTGTTGAAATCAAAATCAAGACAAGCAGTCAAGAATACCTGTGTATGAACTGATAAGAATGGCTGTTTCCACCATGAATTCTTAATGCTGGTGTGACTAGAATGGTGCCTATGCCAACTGAATAATTACAAAGACAATAAAAATGTAGATGCTATGCATTTCCAAAATAATTCTGCATCTGTTATAATAGCAGAAGTTTTTTTAATGCCACTTTAACACTAATGCACTGACAAATCCTAGATATTTTGTGAGGAGATGCATAAAGTACGTGTTACGTATTTTTAAGTTTGTACGATTGAGCTACTGTTCAGTATTCTTTTGTTGTTGCACTGTTGATGTTTTGCATGTACAACTCCTTGCTGGAACTACTTTTAAAGCAAGATGGAGAGTCTTGGTGTGCTCTGCTCTTCCCTACAGTTCAGAAGAAAGTGGCTTCTGCCTTATATTTTTACACTGTGTCAGAGTTCTGATGCTGTTTCTTCTGACCCCAATTACGATCTCCGCAGTGTTCCCGTTGCCTTTGCAGTTTGGATGTTCAGCTGTCCAAACTTGAAGAGTGCAGTGTGCACAGTATTCACTCAGCTCTGTTGCTCTGTAAAATTTAACTGTTGTGTATATTTTTATATCTCTGTATACAGTAGTGTAGGTGATGGTACCCATTCATTGTGTCTGAGATTGTACGCCCTTGGTGCGGAAACCAGAGTGATAGTTACATGATAAAGAGTTTGTTTTCAGATGCATGCTGTGTATAAAACCCTAATTAAAATAAATGTTTTGTCTTTTCACTTGCTTTCTAAATTATATTCATATCTTTAAACCTTTTGCAATGGCATTAAATGCAGTGGTGTTGTTACAGAGCCAGTTGTAGACAGCAGCACAATGATGATGTGGCAAGCAGCAAACCAGAAGTGGGTGAAGATGTAGTTTTTGTTTGTGGAGGTAGGGGTCATGCTGAAGGCTTTTTGTTTTTTCTTTCTTTAACCTAAGTACTGCATTCAGAAATGTATTCAGGATTTCAAGAGGCCACCTTCAGTTTTTCAGGTTGAGAACAAAGTGAGCACTGAGGGATTTAACTGTTGTTACCATTGTGGTTCTCTGCTCACCTCAGCTCCTTTCAAAAACTTAGGGGGCTGCTTGTTGACTCCAGTTGTACCCCAGATTTGTCCAGCAGTCACAGCAACAATCATTTTGTCCCAGAGCAGGCAGTTAGTCACAAGCTTCGTTGCAAGAATGAAGGCAGTACTGCTTGCTACAGAAACATGGGGAACAATGGAGAGGTGTAGCAGTAACTGGTAGAGACGTGATTCTAGAATTTACCTTTGAAAACTGACATTTCAGCTGGGCCTACACCCTGCCTTGCTGCTCTAGGACAGTGAAGGACTGAAATGTGTAGATCAAGTCTGGTTTCCTCTATTTTGCTGAAAGTTGTAGATTGATTGGCCCAACCTTTTAGCTGGGGCAAGATGTTTTAGCCTACAGGATCCCACTGGTTAATAGATGCAATATTCAGCATATAATGAACTGAGATACACAGCTTCAGATATTTACTAAACTACATCTTTACCTTACCCTTAGCTACAGCTGATAAGAGAAGATGCAGAACTCCAGTCCAGAGGGGCTGAGGGTGTGCAGAGGAGTACAAGTTGTAGTCAGCCTCTGGAAGTGTTTGAATGGGGGAGAGGTAAGGATGTATTAACTACCTGTACTTCCTTGAGGAGTACCTGTGCTGCTGTAGTACAGGTGGCTTGCTGGTATGAGAGAGTGAGGTAGTGTGTATATAGTGCTCAATACTGCCAAGGTTATGAAATAGCCACGTTACTAACACACAGAATGGCTTAAAAAAAAAAAGACAAACCACTCCCTTCTGTAACTTCTGAGGCAAAAATGTTAACAAAAAAGAAAGCTGTTTTCTCTCACATTTTTCACATGCCAATGAAGGCACAGAAGAGAACTGTTCAATGGAAAATGCCCTTCCTTCTTCCTTTTAAGATCTATAGCTGAAAGTTATTTTTACATCTGCAAAAGTGTGTAGGAACTTTTAAATTTTCCTTCTGGCTCCCTGAAGGACCTTAACGTACATGGAAGTTTCGGACAAGGTATTTTTTATTTACCTTCATTTCTGTCTATTGTAAGGATCAAGGCTTGTACTTTAGGAAAAGTAATTCCTGCATCTTAGCCTTATAAAAATTTCATCTTTCCCTGGAAAGATGCCATCAAAGAATGAGTTGGAAAGACAGAAAGGATGTTAGTATTTCTTCAAGGTTCTTTCACTGATTATTTTCCTGTAACTAGGTCTGAGAAGATGCACAGGGGCAGATGATTAAAAAAAACATGTAGTTACCTTCTGTTATGTTTTTTGTACTGCATCCTTTGTGTGTGTTACAGTATGAGAAAAGGGGTGTGTGACATCATGTAAGTATACACATTTTTGAATCAGTAAGTCAAGAAATTCTGCAGTGTTACAAAAGAGTTGTAAGTTAGGTGGATATTTATTTGTGAAACCCTCATCCAGAGAGATTGAACCTTTTTTAAAAGAGGAGTTGTTCCTGTACCTTGACATTCTTAGTAAACTTCCCTCTTATACAGAAAACAGCTTCAAAGATTTATTTTAAAATGAGGAAGTTCAGTCAGCACTTGGTACATGAGTAGGATGTATTGAATTGAAATCCTCCCTTAAATTTTGAAAAATCGGGAGACGCATTTGCACAATTTCAAGGTGGTCTATTTTGAAATTATTACACTGAAAATAGGGCTGTGTCACCAAAATATAGAAAGTGGCAGTTTTAATCAGACTAGGATGTTTACTGCTACTGTCTCAGATGTTAAATGCAGCAAGAGATTTTAAGCTCCAAAAGATTAAGTGTTCTAAAACCTGATCAGAGCCATCTCATCCACAAGTGTTTAGATTCCAATATGCATGTCTATATGCCAGTTAAAAAGATGCTCAGATTCAATATTTAGTCATCCAGGAAGAAGTAGTTTCCACTCTTCTTTTGTTCCACATCCTTGGGAAGAAAAAAAAGGTCACCATTACTTGAAGTAGTCTTTGACAGACTTGAACATGGCTGAAATAAGACAACTTACCTAAACTCCTTTCTTATCTAGACTCCTGTTCTTCCCTTTTTACTTTTACTAGTTTCCAGTGCTGTTTTCCAGCACAGCAGAACTACCCTGTCACTCTTCATTTTGTTCCTTATTTTAAAATCTGGCTTCATATAAAACAGCCATGGCTCCTTTACTGTAAAGGTGCTCCTCTCTTACCTTGATGGAATTCAGTTTATTTATTCTTGGTCTGTAGTTGTTGGGGTCTCTTCTAAAAGTGATTTCAAGTTGAGATAAAAACTTATTCATTCCAGCCAAAAGAGTCTGTGGACTGTTGAGAGAGAAGAACATTTCAGCTGCATTTTTAGAAGTTTTCTACTAATACAACCACAGGCAGCTTTGATCTCCATCCTGAGCTTGCTCAGGTGTGGAAATGCAAATGTGAGCTCTATTTGACATACCAGGATGTGCTACATTTTTAGTCAAACCCTGTCTCAGATAGTGCTGAAAGATGAGAGTAGTATCTCAGCGTGTCTTCCAGCCGTGACCTTGAGATTCTTTTTATTTTGTATCTACATGTGTGTGCTGGCACAGTTATTTACATTCAAAGAAAAAAAACCACCAGCTGCACCATAAGCAACTTATAACAAAGATCATAATACACAACTTTCTCAGCACCAGTGTATGATTGTGATTTTTGAATTCAAACACGTGTTCTTGGAAGGAATACCACTCAAGCCAGGGTTGCAGACACATGGCAAACCAATGACCAATGTGTTTACTTCACCTGGCTTAGGCTAAGTACTCACTGTTCCAAAAGCCTGCTTTCTAATAAGGCTGCTCATCAAGTCTCTGTAATCTACATGAAATTTTCAAGAACAAGAGACATTACAAGGGGCAGCTTTGAAAGAGTAAAACAGTGTACACTGCATGTTGCCGTCAAGACTTGCACTTCACTGGATCTGCATACAGGTACCATTAGGACACTGCTTTAATACATCTGAAAGTTATTTTCATAAGCACAGGTTACAATTGGTGCTTTTTTTCATTCCTTATTACAAAGGCACTTATTTGTTCTCTTCTGATTGTAATTTAGCCATTGTGCAGATGGTGAAGGCTGGTCTAAGCCAGGAGCTGGTCTATTTCTTAAGGATTTGGTTGGATTCTTGAACTATGCTCCAACTCTGTGTCTAGGCAGCCTGTGAGTGAGGATCAATCCCCTTTTCTTTTCTATGACTCAAAACAAAAGCCAGAACCCTCAGGATGACCTTGGATCACTTTAAATGAAGCTTAAATTTCCACAGGCAGGATTTCTACTTATTTTTGATGTCAATCTTGCTTACTAATCCCAAAAAGTCTCTTACCTGTTTGCCAGTGTGTTCTTGGAAGGAATGCCATCAAAAACAATCACACGATCAGCAAGATACGTAGCCATGATAAAATCATGTTCTACCACAAAAGCTGTTTTTTTAGCATGGAGAATGAAACTGAAAGAAAAAAACCAAAAAAACAAAAGAAGAGAGATTAATGTAAACTCATTGTAAAACTACTGAAATTTCAGTTCCCTCCCCACCATCTGTACTCACCGTTTAATGACTCTGGCAGCCATCAGACGCTGCTCAGAGTCCAGATATGCTGAGGGCTCATCAATGAGATAAACATCTGCAGGTTTACCCAGACAAAGAGCTAATGCCACACGCTGCAACTCACCCCCAGACAGCGTCTGAACCTGTTGGTGTGGAGGGAAACAAGGCCACGTTTAGTTCAGGTACAGCCTAAGAGTTAAAGAAGCCAAGTCAGGATGCTGCTTCAGGCAACTGATACCTCCTGGTCAATGATGTTTTCTATCTGCAGAGGTTTCATGACGTCAGTTACAAACTGAGGGTGTGTATAGGCATCTCTGATCTTCTCATGCAGCAGCTGACGGACACTTCCCTATCCAAAGGAAAATGTTCCCATTCAGTTTTATGCACCACACCACAAGCAAACATGCAGAAATAGAATTAATATTTTTCTTCTGGGCATAAAAAAAAAAAAATTCTATCTGTACATTTTGTAGCAAGCAATAAAAAAGGCTGAAACGTACCGTAGATTTCGGACTGATTTTCTGTGGTTTGTAGCTGACATTTAGAACTGGAACCTCACCTGTAAAAAGACAAAATTTATAGTGTAAACAAGAACCTTTCCAGTTTTTTTTAACTAGGTTTCAGCTAAGGTATTACACATTACCTCCTTCATCGGGTGTAAGTCTTCCTGCCAGCATTCGGATAAATGTCGTTTTGCCAGTTCCTAAAATAAAATGCAAGTAAACAGAAGAATCCCTTTAGTAATGTAGACCTCTTAACAATTAAGTCACCGATAAAACAACAAAAGACTTAATAAAGAACACATTTTAAAATTAGAATACTTTGAGAATTCCTATATTCACTTCCAGCAGGCAAGTATTCACTTGCTACTACTTGCTTTTTCAAATGGAAGAGGCATCTTAAAATTACCACCTAAGTTTTTAAAATGGGGTAAGAGACAAACACAATGGCATTGGTAACACTCAGTAACTTCACGTTCTCACAAGTCAGGGAATAAGCTCATGGTGTGAGATCTTCACTAGGAAACAACCAACCTCACTCACACCCAGAAGGTTTGAAGCCTGGCTCCCAAAGTGAAGTAGGGTTTCAGGAGCACATTTAGGGCAGCAGAAGCAGCTTCCAACATAAACTGCACGTACCGTTTTCCCCTAACATCACCATAATTTCAGAATCGGTGAATTCTCCAGCTACTATGGATAGTTCAAATTCTCCCATCTTTTTTTTCATTCCTGGGTATTTGTACATACACATCTTTTTAACTTCTTCTTCATTAGCTGTCTCAGCCACTTTAAATACCAGAGATGCATCTCGAAACCTTAGATTTTCTGTTGGAACATATCCATCTAGGAAAATGTTTATGCCTGTGATGGGAGAAAAAAAGATCACTAAAAAAGTGTACAACAAAGTAAGACAAGACGAATTTCAATTCCTGGCTGTAAATCCCAATCAAGTAAGGAGAGTGCTGACTTTAAATGGCATGCTAGAAGAAGCAACAAGACCTCCTCTTTTAAAGTGTGTACATTATGCAAATTGAATGAAGAAAAGCCTTAATAAACTACAGAATGGCTGCAGAAGCTCCTGCTGAAAACCCACAGTTACTGATGTGGGTTGGGGTTTAAAGCAATAACTGCTGTTGGACCCATTCTCTCAAAAGCAGTTTTTACTGAGTCTCAGTACTGCAAGTGTGGTCAATTCAGATGAACACTAAATACCTCTGTACTGTGTCTCCTGCCCTTTCTCTACTATTTATAGGGTCTTTTGTTTAACTCCACTGTTTACAAAAGACCTGCAAGTATCAAGATTATGTCCATAGCAAGAGAAAAAGGGCATTTCATACTTAAGACTTTTGGGTTAAGTTATAAATTTAGGATCATGTAACAGAAATTCTGCAGAAAATAAGAATTTCTTCATTGCTGAACTTCTGTAACAGGAAGAAGACATTTACATAACAGAAAACTGGCATTTTGCTATCTTTTTTGGGTATGTTTAAAAAGAAATATGGCAGAATTACCTTCTCTTACGCTGAAAGGCATAGTAACAACACCGTAAGCACTTGGCACACCATACAGGCAGCAGATAAAGTCAGAGAGATAATCTAACACACTTAGATCATGCTCTACAACAATAATGTACCTGAAAAACAGAGCCAGAGAGATGCTTTTTTACTTCAAGGCAAATCATTTTTCTTTCTTTCTTACCCTAATCTTGCATAAACAAGAGCTATCAACGTGATTTTTATTTAATATAGTTTCTTCACTTTATACTAAAGAAGGACAGAGTTCAAATGTCTCACAAACATTTTTTCAAACTGTCAAATAAACTTGTGAACGACAAACTGAAAGTCCATCTTCAGTGTAAACTGGCAGCTTCTCTATGTACAGTAAATGGAAGGATACTGATTGACTGGAGTGAAACATACTTAGCACGTTTTAGGAAAACAAAAATCTTAGTGAGAAAGGGATGAAACAGCAATATTCAGGTGAAAAGTAACCACCGATATTTTCCCATCCTTATCACAAAATTCTGAAATAGGACAAGAAACTACAACAGGAATTAAGTTTCCAAAATGCAAAGGAACAAAATATTACTGACTTGAAGTATTTGAAACATCTGTTAGTGTATCATACTGAGAAGTCAGCATTTCTAGGGAGATGGACTGGATGTTTCTACCCTCTGTGAACAGTTCTGCATTATTACAGTCTAGCTAAACATTTAAAGCTCATGTTTACCTGTCAGGGTTTATTAGGGATCGAATAGTGATGGCAGCCTTCAAGCGCTGCTTGACATCCAGGTAGCTGGAAGGTTCATCAAACATGAAGCTAATCCCAAAAGGAAAAGTGAAGCCTTAGTGAATGCAAGTTTTCTACACACTCAAATACAAGATTAACTTTTCAATCATTAAATACACAGAAATAAAAAATTATCGTCATTTATACTGAGAGAGGGAGCAAAAATGAGAATTAGGTACACCTGCAGTGAATCTCTATAGATCATCATGTGAAATGAGTTCAGTATTGCTTTGTCAAAAGCTCTGACAAAATTATCAAAAGTCACAAGATATCAGCAGTTAAGAGCCCCATGCACTCATTCTGAGTCATCTTAGATTCAACATGAACTGAAAAGTGTAAAAATACTTTCTCCCAAAAAGGGAAAACCGAAACAAGGAAATCCACTTGAATTCCACACCAACCAAACAAAAATCTGCAGCCCAAGCAGAACAAAACCAACCAAACAAAAATTCATCAAAGCAAGAAAACCAAAACCCTGTAAGTCTTCTGATCTTGCTTTTTTGGTCCCAAGGAGTCAGGAAACAGCATAGATTAGACAGTAACTTCCTGGGTGCAAGACAGGAGAGGAGGGACACAAGTTCCAAGAGGTGGGAAGCAGCTGTACCTTTCTCATTCACAGAGCTAAGAGAGCTGTGCTGTCAAACAGGTCAAATACATTCAGGTGGGATCAGGGAGAGGTTATGGAGCTGTGATGCTGAAATTTAACACTGGCTTCTGAAATCAGCCATTTCCACTTAGATAAACAGAAGTATACAAAATGCAGAGATTATATATGAAGCAAATATGGATTTCAGCTGATGAGTTGGCAAATGGGTTTTTTAAAAATAATTTTAAAGTATTAATAATTATTAAAGATTTTTCAATATCTCAAACAAAAGTATTATTTCTAAGAATAAATGTAAATTAGAGGACCATATTTTGAGACAAATTATTAGAAGCAATGTGTAACAGAAGTAAATTAAACATACATATCAGCCTTCTGAATGCAAACAACTGCACAAGCAAATCTCTGAAGTTCTCCTCCTGAAAGGTCCTCAACATTTCTCTCTTTCAGGTGTGTTAAGTCTGCAAATAAGTGGTTAATTTTAGGCATGTTATAACCAACACAACAATCCATATTTTTATTACCTACAGAAACATGTATAAACATAGCAAACATTCTACAGAGAGGAAAAGAAAACAGAAGGAGAAGCATTATTCAGTTTATCCAGTATCAGTATCATAATGCCAGTACTAAGTCACAGTAAGCTATGGCTTCTCTGCAGCATGACTTGCATGGCTGCTTCTGATCATGCAGAATGATTACAATTCTAGTTCTTATTCCACCATATTTTTGGTAAAGATTTCTGGCCCTAAAAAGAAACTATACCAGTTTTGAAAGTGTTTCTTGTCAGACCTGGCTGAAGAGTTCTGATTTTCAGGAAAATCAAGTCCCTGAAACATTCCAGCAGATGGGTGAAGGCAGTATTTTCTAGGCAGTGTAATGAACAGCCCATTTCAAGAACATATTGTGTCACCAATGAATTAAGTGGGACTCAAAGCCCGTGTTCTTGGTTGCATAATGGCAGCCCCAGCTTTACCACCCAGATCTCCCAAAGAGAATCCCATTGTGAATTTAGCAATAACTAAATTTAGTAACAACTAGATGCACAACACCAACAAAACATCAGCAGGGCTGGACTATGCAGATGTTCTTATTAATTGTATTAATCTCAGAAGTCAGTGTTACTCCCACTACAATTAGATATACACAGACTTTGAGGGGAGGAGGGTGTATTAGGATAACATTTCCTACATGCAGTGGTTCTCCCAAGATGGAATGCTAAGATTTTGCCATACTTGTGAGTAAGCAAGAGCAGCAGATGTTAAGTGGAATTTTTCCAGATTTTAAAATAAGCACTTTCTACTATGAAACTGGAACTGCATTAGATTCTCTTAACTAGCATGTACCCATTAGTTTGCCTCTGCCACTAGAAAGTATTATTTGTGTTGGTTAGATGTGTTTACAGCATGCCCTAGGCTTTACACTAAAGTACCTTTACTTTCCTCACTTTATTTTTTGAGTTGGTATAATTTACATGTTATATCATGTTATCATAACTTGTTTTTTTCAGTAAATATGAACTTCTCAAATAATTTGAAATGTGACTTTATAAAATTACTTACCAAGCTGCTGACATACAACAGTTTGTGTCTTAGTTTCATCCTTCCTATCCAGAATTGATCCCACTGTTCCCTGCATGATAAATAAAACAAACCAACCAATATTAAAAATTTCAGACAATACTGAATTCCACTCCTAAATAAAATCTTTAAACAGAAGAGAAATACTACAGAAGCAGCTCCCAGCTTTCTATTAACTCATGAAAGGTCTCACCTTTGCAGCTTTAGGGATCTGGTCCACATACTGAGGTTTAATGATAGCTTTAAGGTCATCTTCCAGGATCTTGGTAAAATAATTTTGTAATTCTGATCCTCGGAAGTAAGTCAAAATTTCTTGCCAGTCAGGTGGATCCTGTGACAAAATTAAAGCCTCTGTTTAACTTAAACGATTTAAAAAAACCTAAATAGAAATCCAAATTTCAAAATTCCAATCAATATAGTAAACAGAACATGCTTGCAAGATAACAAAAGGAACAAAAAACCAAAAAACCCCCACCAAAATTGCAAAAAAGAGGTTCAGAGATTTTTTTTCCCAGGTGTCACCAGCCTCTAAAATAAAAAAAATTAGATTTGCACAGTTAAGAAGCTATTGAACTGAAACTCTTTCATGAGGAAAATGACAGCATGGATAAGTGGAACTACTTATCCATCTGATCAATCTACTACTACGTATCAATCTGATACAGCTAATCCAAAGGAAAAGGACTGGACTGATTAAAAGCATAAACTTGCACAACAGATGCAATAAAATGTAGTAATTTTCTCTGCTTCTAGCCAACATTTCCAAGGAAATAGAAGACAACAAAGGAAAAATGACAAATTGAAAAAAAAAAGAAGGAACTCTTCAGAGCAATCACCCAGGAAAAGTCTCCACTGCACAGTGTATTACCCTGATGGTGCTGAGTTAATCACTTTGATGATAAACAGCATGCAAACAGAGGGACACAGTCATATTTCCAACCAAACAAATATACAGAGGAAATGCTTCATCAGCTTGAGAGCAGAAGCAACAAGGAAGATTCAATTCATGTTTCTGTAACAATGATATGACTCCTTCACAGGCAAGTCTGGTTGTGGAAGCATGGTAATTCAATTAAGTACACATTCAGAAAGTCAAAAGTTTTGCTATTTCTGCAATACTACCACCTGAAACAAGAACTCCACAAAAGAATATAAACAAAACTTGAAATGTAAAATGTAGCTGGGAAATGATTATTTCTTTGCAGTTTCAGGTGGCAGCCATGAAATCAAGAATTTGTTAAAACATTACACTTTCAGGTAAAGAAACTGCTGAAAAGTTTGAACACACTTGTTCTTACAAGTGCTTCTTGAAGGCCCAAAGTGTGCATTATGAAGGCAGTAAGGTGATATCTGACATACTGATAAAAAGAGTCCTAAGAGTTATTATTTATGTCTTTTCTCTAATAGTATTCACTCTTTGGAGTAGTGCTAGGTAAACAAGCCCTGGTAAAATATTTTGCTCCCTGGCTGCAGTTTGACTTGGAGTAAATGCATCAGAAAATGGATTATGAATCACCATGAAAACCAGACAATTACAAGTTGTTGCATATATGGTTCTCAAAAAACACTATTTCAAGTTTCTAGCAACATGAAGAAACTAAGGATTTTCAGAACTCAGTATTAAAGTACAATGGGAAATATTTTCAACCACAACTAACAGCGATTCTCCTCAAAGAATCAAAGATGAAAATGCCTAAGAGATCACAAGGCTACACAGTAAGTGCTCATAGATCCTAGAGCTGTTCAGATAAAAACAAAGTTAACTTAGAAGAAACTCCAAAACTTAAGCTACCAAAATCCCTGATGTGGAACAGGTAAAGTGTGCAGGGAGAAAGAGTTGACATTTTTAAAGACTGGTGTATAAAAAACCTGCCAGCCCTCAAGTGCGACTTCAAGACAGAAACCTACCTCTGATATTCATCTTTAGGGAGGTACAATTTTAATTAGTAGCCTCATGTTCCTTGAGAGACAGACAGAATTTGCAAGAGAGCCTTTGTTAACAACACCCCACTATTGTTTCTGTGTGGAGTAGGTCACTGGTTGCTAATAGACAAAGTGCCAACATCCTCACAAATTCTATCACTTTCACAGACATAACAATTCTGTCAAAAAAATATAAGCACAGCTATCTAGAATGGCAACTCTATTTTACTGCTGATACATACATCATATTTTCCAAGATTTGGCTTCTGTTTTCCTGCTAAAATTTTCAAGGCAGTTGATTTTCCAATACCATTGGTTCCAACCAATCCCAGTACTTCACCTGGACGAGGGATAGGCAACCTGTACACAACATTGAGAACTCTGTTATAATAATGCCATCAGACAAAAACTTTGGTGGTCCAGTAAATTTTACAACTCCTTTTCAGACCTTCTGATTATTACAGCCTACTTTGTGAACTTGCAAATACTTAACTTGAATTAAATGTATATTCCTTAAAAACAGAAGGTCTTAAGTTTTAAGAGCAATCTGTTTTTTAAACAGAGCTCTGTAAAATAAGCACTAACATTTTATTTTATAACAATACTCAATAGAAAAACGTCATTAACATTCCAAAAGAGAGCTACTGAGTTAAGAACCAAGAACACCTTGGTGTGCACTATGCTTACACTATCAAAACCTTGCATTTTTAGTCTCTTTTACATTGATATTTGAAAAATAAAATACCTGTGAAGTTTGAAGGCATTGGCACAGTATCTATGCGTTGTTTCTTTCTCCAGGTTGCTGGGTAAGTTAACAATTGACAAGGCTCCAAAAGGACATTTCTAGAATTGAAATAAATTACAGATTACTAATGCACACAACAATTTATTAACAAAAGAGTACTCCACCCAGATGTGCATTTACATTTTTAAATGGACTTCCACCGAATTTCCTCTACATGGTCAACCTGCCAAGGAAGTTCTATACCACATTTTTCAAATTAAATAGTCAGAAACGTAGACTGTCAAGCTACAATACAAATAAGGCAAACTGCATATATTCTCCACTTCTTTCACAAAAAACATCTTTCTGCTGCTCGGTGTCCACAGACACAAACAAACAAACAATCCAAACTAAGTCAAGCAACAACACAGCCACAAATAAACCCCACTCTCTGCAGCTTAAGCTATTCTGTGAACTGACATAGTTCTTCACTTTCTATAAACAATAAGAGTTAACTAGGTTTGATTAGTCCAGGGAAGAAAACTGCTTTTTCAAGTTACAGTATGCATTACTAAACAAAACAGCAAAAGAAGTAAAACTTTGCACTTTAAATAAAGCAGCCTTTTACCTTGATGCAAATACCACAACCAATACAAAGGGTTTCTGAAATCCATGCTATTTTGCTCTGTGATGTGACTTCTATGCAAAGTTTCCCTGGTGAAAAAAAATTAAGATAAGGTCAATAAAGTTTCTGGTGAATCAGAATTCCTGCCAGTACTACTAAATTCCACAGAGGAACATGTAACTGATGAATGTTCACTGAACCTTCAGATCATCCAAAAGCTTGAGAAGTGTCATTATTACAAGGAATTGTTCATGCTTTCAGTGATATTTTTAAAAGCTTTATGAAACAACAGCTTTAATGATACACAAAAAACTAGCAATTGTAAAAGGCTCATTTCTTCTAGCAGAACTTCATTTAAAACTTCCACACTTGCTTGAATACTTTGTTAAATTGTATCTCTTACCCATTCGAACCACAGGACAACTCTTCTTGCACTCTTGACGACATTTCTTTGGCTTGCACTTGTCATGGTTGACTATAGCAATTCTTGTTAATTTGTCTGCCATAATGCACAAGTTAGGGTTAAACAAACACACCAATTATGAGAAGGAGTAGTGGGAGTCTTCCAGGCCTTAAGGGGGAAAAAAAAAACAAACCAACAAACCAAGTTACTGACAGCACAGAGAACACACACACCTGAAGTTATCACTTCAGTGCAGTGTGAGTGCAGAGATGAAAAATGTAAAATTATTTTATATTTATCCTCCTTTAAGCAATATGGCACACAGGACACAGTCACAGCTACAATAACAAAGGTACTGATGTGTAGGTAACTGCACACATTTTTAACATCGACTTTCCATCCCATTACTCCTTCTCCAGTGTAAAAATAAAATTGTGATTATATCCGAAAATTGTTTTATTTCCAAGAAAAGCATGTTATAGCAAGGACAGAAGAATCTATACAGGTGCAAATTTCAGTTTCACAAGCTGCCTTGTGTAAAGCACCCTACAATATCTGTTCACACGACAATATCTGTTAAAATCAAATTGTGACTACAACTATTACTCCAAGAAAATGATCATAATATACATTTACAAATTGTATGACAATATTCTGTATTGAAGGATTAAAATACTCTAAAATTTAAACCAGTTTTCAAAGTGAAAATTTGTAGTTGCATATAAAAAGTAAACCAGGAAATACACGATGATGTTTGATTAGTATTTGAATGCTACAGTTCCATTCTGCACTTCCCAACACGGTATCAATGCCTATAACAGATTTCAATAAAAGTCAGTAACATTCTTCATAAAGAACATAGAAAGGCTCTGCAGAGGGATGTGAACAAGCTGGATTCATGGATCAAGGCCAATAGTCTGAGGTTCAGTAAGGCCAAGTGCCAGGTCCTGCCCTTGGGTCACCAGGCTCCCTGCAGTGCTATGGGCTGGGGGCAGAG
>VZRZ01000180.1:76893-180628 GCA_013398175.1 Climacteris rufus | reverse complement strand
GAGGATCGGCTGAGGGAGCTGGTGTTAGTTAGCCTGGAGAAAAGGAGGCTTAGGGGAGACCTCATCGCTCTCTACAACTGCCTGAAAGAGGCTGTAGTCAGGTGGGGGTTGGTCTCCTCTCCCAGACAATGACTGACAGAATGAGAGGACACAGTCTCAAGTTGCGCCAGGGGAAGTTGAGTTTAGACATCAAGAAAAAATTCTTTACTGAGAGAGTAATTGGGCACTGGAATCATCTGCCCAAGGAGGTCGCGGAGTCACCATCCCTTGACATATTTAAAAAAAGATTAGACATGGCACTCAGTGCCGTGGTTTAGTTGATGAGGAGGTGTTAGGTTATGGGTTGGACTTGGTGATCTCAGAGGTCTCTTCCAACTTGGTTTATTCTGTGATTCTGTGATTCTGTGATTCTGTGATTCTGTGATTCTGTGAAAGGGCAAGCAGCCTCTCACTGCAGCCTGTATTTCTGCTCTATTTCTACCCCTTCCCTGCCCCTGTCACAGCACACAAGCCATCATCCTGTCACCCCTTTCTCCTGGACAGTTGCAGCACCTCAGAACCTCATAGCCCTTGCTCTTTCACCTGCCTTTTCTCCTCAGTGACACCTCCTGTGCTCAGCCATTAGGATGCAGAAGCAGTGTGTTCTCCTTGGTGCTGATATGCTGAGATCACTGCACCCCAGCTTTGAGGTCAGGACACTTCCAGTCCAGGACGAAAGTGGGGTGTCAGGTAAGATAGAAGTTTCTTCACCACTTGGGGAGACAGGACAGGTCAGCTAGAACCAGGCCCCCTTTGGCCTGATTTCCCCTGTAAAATTCATGAGGACCAACAAATCTCCACAGACTGTCTCACTTCCATGGAACAAGTATTTCCTGATGTGAGAACTGCTCTGTTGATGATTCCTCTTTTTTCCAACCATCTCTAATTCTGAGATAAATTTAATGAGGTTTTGTAGCAGCATCAGGTCCTCAGCACATCCAGCATGGACTCATCAGATGCAATGCAAAATATCTCAGCACAGCAGGGCTTTAGAAGTAGCTCAGGGAACAAGTGACTCTTCTGCTTGTACCTTCTGTCATGACAAACTCCCAGCCGAAAAGCAAATTAATTTTCTTAGTACAAAAGTACTCTATAGTCAACAGGACTTCCACACAAGTGACAGGGCTACACATTAAATCAAAATTTTTCTTCTCCTAGAATTTATAGAATAAAGTAATGTCTTGAAAGTCAGTAATGATAACAACGGTACACAGGCTTGAGATGACGGGTCTACGTGTTCTCCCCAGACACAAACTATATCCAAGACAGAAGAAAACTCCCTTTTGCAGAAGCCATTAGCAAGAGCATTTCTTGTTTTAATAGGTGCACCTCCCTCCCACTTATCTCTATTTTTTGCACTCCCTTTAAGTATGTTAATTACCCAAATACTTTATCAGGCAGAGAAGGATATAAATGCTGATTTTTAGTCTGTGACAAATACACTGTGTATAATAGCTTCCTCTTAATATTTCATAATCATCTTCATTTAATAATTGATCTAAGTCTAATTTGTAATGCTCATTACTCATATGAATTGAAAGTGTTTTTCATCTCACACTATAGATCCAACATGGGCAAACACCAGAGCTGCGATGCTGGTCTCCTGTGCTAATCAGGAGCCAGAGCCTGGAGAGCAGCACAGGTGCAGGGTGAGAAGCACGTCTCTTCCCTGGGAATGCTCAAGGACACAAATTGCTTCTACTGAGTCTGCTCTGACGTATGCTGAGTGCGTGTCAGCAGAGTGAAGGGCATGTCTCATGTTATCTGTTCAATTGTGCTGTCACTGCCAACTCAAGCATGTCTTTCCCTGTGTTGACATGCATGACAAATTGCAGAAAAAACTCTGACTGCTAATACTTTCTTCCTGCATCCCAGCTATCGGTGGTGGAAAAATACAGTTAAGCCTGATGAAAGGGTTGTGCTCATGAATGTTTGTTAGATATGTAATATTCTGCTGTTTTCACTTAGATGGCCTGTTGTGGAATAATCCTGCTCTGCTCATATTTTGGAATCTTGTGAGTGATGATTTTCATATTCAACCTATTGTGACATTTACCACTTAGAAAAATCTAAGAATTTTTTTCTTACATTGTAATACTATGACATGACAGCAAACTATTAGTACATGTGAAGATCTGTTCGTTGAACTCTAGCTGACTATAGTCAATTTTTCTTGCTGCAACATGTTTCTATAGCACAAAATGTACTAAAATGTTTGGACCATCAAAGCAGTGTGTGGACACAGCAGGTGAATTATCCAGAGTTAACAGACAGGCAAACCCAAGGAACCCAGCAATTGGTCATGTAAGAAGAAAATGTTGGTGGAGGTATTTTAATTTGTAGAAACTATGAAGCAAAAAATGTAAGAAACTTGTTTCAACAGCTGTGAAATCATGCTCTTACAGGAGAACTGTGGACCTTTTCAAGCCTCAGGGTGTTTCAACAGATGTCTTGCACTCTACATTACTCAAGAGGTAACAGGTCACAATAAGCACAAAAGAAAAGGTGACATTATAAAGTTCCTGCTGTAGCAGGCACACAGACAGACATGGGCTGCTAGATACAGCTTGCTGCACCTGTGTCAGGTAGTGGATGGGACTGCCTCTCTTTTCTACATTTCTGAAATGGCTCAGACGTCACCTAGAGATACTTAAGGTGAAGCCTTCCATGAAAATAATGGGCTTAACTTCAACGAACTATATGTGAAACTATGCAAACTTTTTTATAAATTATATTATTTTTTGCACATTACAGGAATTCTTTTAATCCAAATTCAGTATTTTAAATTTATTTCTTCTTCTATTACGAATTTTTTTTGAGCAGGAATTATTTCTTCACATGTGAGGGTACAACACCTGAGGCACTGAGTCCCAGAATTTTGTGGGACGTTGTGTTATCAATACAATCATTTTCAAGCACAGAAACCCACCTGTCCTATAACACATAAATCAAATCTTTGGTACTCTCCATTCTTCTTTCCAGGTAAAGTCTCTACTGGGAAACGAAAAGGAAAGAAAGGTTTGTTGAAGCAGCAAAACTCTGGTCTACCTTCCACCTCCTCCTCTTCTGTGTCAGAATTAAAGGCCTTCTGAACAAACTTGTGGTATTACCTACATATATGGTATGTCCATGATAATATGCACCACTAAAAATCAGCGATCAGGACCAACAGTGTTTGACCCAAGCAGCTTGGCAGTACTGGCACCTTTTAAGAGTCTGAGCCATTTTTCCCTCTCAGGGTTTTCTTTTTTCTGTGCTGATAACTTGTTTTAACTTGATCCTAGTAATTCTGTATGGCAACAATATTTGTTACATACAAAACACACAAAAAAATCTGGTTGTACTTTAGATTGTCTGACACTGTAATCAGCACAGGCCTGAGCTGGGAGTATGACCAGCTCACAACTCCTCCGTCATCAGCCTTGATCTCGTACTTGAGTTAGATCTCCCAAAACAGTTGAGATAGATCTGAAAATGGGGTTAGGTGTTCACTGGTATTTAAATGTCAAAGAGGAGAAGGATGTTTCATGGGATTTTCAAAATGTCCTGCCTCTAAAAGTCTGATGCTGATTAGTCCCTTTTGTTTAAGCACATTCTCAGTCTGGGTCGTTTGGGTTGCTAATGTAAAAGTTAGAGAGAAAACAACCTACAATGTTGAATATGCATAGACAGATCCCACTGCTTCTGTGTGCAGTGCAGAGCACTTCCAGATGGCTTTGAAGCATATTAAATGTTTATTACGTTTTCTAAAATTATTTGATTGAGTTTAATAAATTATAACTGTCTGAAAAGAGAGAGAAAACAAACAGATACACAACTAAAATGCTTCTAAAAGCTAAGTAATTGTTTGTAATTGCTATTCAGGGCTATTTGTTATCACCTGTGGTAAAATATTTTTGTTGTGTGCTCTCCAACAAGTATTTTGGAAAGCAGCATCCAGAACAAGGTGTTCCTACTCAGTGTTTGAACTCCTGGCAAAAAGGGAATAGGCAGTAGGAAGTCCTTAAAAATAGAGCAGGAAAACAAGGTTTAGTATTTATTTTGGTACATAGTAAAATATCTCCAGAGCACCTAAGTGCGCTATTCAGAATATAAACTGTTCATGTCCAGCTGCTATGGCTTCTTCTTGACTTCAGAGAGAGGCAGAAGTTATCAGCCAGAGAAGCAGAAGGTCCTAGGTTTTTATCATTCCTGCATGCAGTACCATGCCTTCATACTGCAGATGCTCCACTGAAAGTAAGCTTGCAGGAGATGGTGTGAATATTTGATTAAATTACTTGGGAGCTTGACCTTCATTGTAACTTAGTATGAATTATGTTTGTGATGCTTATCACCTGCTAGTCCAACATCTCTCTAACTCCAGTGAATTCCAGTAAAAGTTAGTCACAGAAGTCTTTTTGTTGGACTGGATCTGAAGTCTTGCAGCATATACATACATGTGTTTAAGTATCTAAGTCACCCAAGAAGAAACTATATCTAAGACTTAAAGACTTTTAGTCCTTCTGCTCTTGATCTCCAAACGTTATGATAACCTGTGAAGCTACTGAAAGTCTAGTGAAAGAAAAAATATGGGCGAAAAACTTAAAATTTAACATTAATTAAAATTCAGCTTGTTTCAGGCTCACCAAAACAATCTTTATGTAATCATCAAGATTTAATTAAGATTGCTCTTGCACCTCTTAAACTGCACTTGATATTTGAGGCAATTTTCCCCTTTCACCTCATGAATAATCTTTTCCCTTTCATAGGCGAAAAAAGGAAAACCACATGTAACATTAAGCACCATTTGAAATGGCATTTATAGCTTTTCCCATTAGACTTCCAGGATCTTAGTAAATGGTAGATTTCTCAAGGATCAAATCAATATACGTCACATTTGTGATTATATGTTGGAAAAGGTGGTTTTGTAGCACACCTGGGGATACCTCTCCCATGACTTCTGAATTCAAAGACAGGCTAGGCAATGTCTTTGACTCACAGTCTTGAGTATTTGCAGAAAACAGTGTTGGGTCTTCCTCAGTGATAAAGTAGCTATCACCAGATTCAAAGCCCTAGAAAGAAATCCGCTGGAAAGCATCACAGTGAAGTACAGATGAATATAGACAGAATAGGAGCGCTGAGGCAACAAATAGGGACATAGTCTGGAAAAATACTCTGTGTCAGAAGACCCCTTTGGAAAGCTCACAGTCAGCACAGGTTAGAGAAGTTTTCAGAAACTTCTTGAACAGCATTTAACATAGCCAAGAAGAAAAGCAAGGTATAGGAGGCAAATTAAAGTTGGTCTGTCTGTTGGAGTTGTTCTATGCACTCAAGACCTGCCAGTTTCAGCCTCTGTATTTCGGTGAGATCATTAGTTATTTCTTCTTCATTTCACTTGCACACATGAATGTTTTCATAAGTTCCACCACTGAGAACATATTTGTTTATATTTCTCCCCATACCAAATATTCTCTGCTGCTAATAGGTGGAAAATATTACATTATTTTGATTCCACAAGATGCATTTTCCTTCCTGCTAGATAGCACTCAGGACTGCATACACAGGAGCAGAACTTGAAGCATAAAAACCAGAAGGTGAAATAAAATGAAGGTAAAAAACAGTGAAAGGCAGACTTGTTTTTAATAGAATGAAAAGCCAATTTTTCTATTTCTCAAGGATTTTCAATGAAACAAATGCAAGTGGAAGTATCAGTGGAAGAAGTTTTCCCATTTGTTCTTTTCTCACCTAGGGATTTAGATCCCTGCAAGTCCAAAAATGACTGAAATATATTTTAAGGTGTACTAAAAAGGTCTTCCATTTTGAATCATTATTTGCACCAAATCAAAATAAAGAAAGCTGGGTAATTAGCATTTCTCAAATATCATTTATTCCATATACCTGCCACTGCAAGAGGATTTCCTTCATGTTAATTTTTTTTTTTTTTGCCTCTTCATAGGTTGGAATTTAGCAAAGTCTTTCAAATGTGAAAATTTTCCTGTATACCTACTTTCCATATTTCCCCAGTATTTTGGAGAATAAGTCAATGTCTGAAGAAAAAAGCTCTGTTTGAGCCCATGTTCAAGATTACATCTCTGCTTTAGTCTTTTAGTGACTTAAGACGTGCATCTGGCCAATATATCTGTCCTAAAGTCACTGGAAAGTAAGCACTCATACCACTCGAGTTTTTTTCAAATGTGTTACATCAGGAATCTGACTTACTGTCTCCTAAAGCATTTTTCTTTATATTTTTATCTTTTCTCAGTTTCTCTAATATTTCCTATATAATTAAATCAAAAGCTCCTGTTTTATTCCATATAATGACTCACCAGTGCTATGAAAGCTACACTATTTCCTTCAAGATTGTATGTAGAATCCAGAACATCTCTCTTGCATTTAGGGTTTGGGGTTTTGGATTTATTATCATCTTCAGATGTTCTCAGGTGGTTTAAGGAAATCCACCTTCAAATTTTTGATGGAGTTTTTTTCCTCCTTGGTATTTTACGTAAATGTATGTCATGTTCCTGCATTGTACTCTTCTGAGCTCTTTAAGTCTTCTTGCAGTTTAACTTTCTTCTGTCTATTTGCTGGTACCTGTATTTTGATGTAGCTGTCAAATTTGATCAATGACAAATGTAACAGCTCTTTTAAAATAATCACAAAATCTTAAATATATACTAAGGGTCATACTACTACTCAATGCATTAACCTTAGCTCTCTGTATGTCTGAGTTTCTAATCTATTATATGATACTGGATGCTTTGATTCCAACATAAATCAATACTGTAGCACTATAGCGCATGCATTATGGAATTTCAGATGTCAGGAAATATACTTTAGTTTTCTTTTTTATATATATAACTATATGAGAACAGGTTATATTTACTTGTCATGCAACAAAAACATATTTTTTTTACTACTTCAGAAGGATAGTCCTATTATAAATATTCATACAGGACTCATTTCAGACCTTACCACAACCAATACACCAGCTGACTAAACAGGACTGGTATTAGTATCATGTTGGTGGTTTTTTGTATGCTCAGATCCATATGAGGCAAAACTTGGATGGGTCCATGCAGAACACTGTATGAAAACAGCTACTCAAATGTCTTCAAGCCATCTCAACAAACAAAAGTAGGTACACTAGTGCAGTTTCTGAGTTTGGGTAACTCAGCTGGCGTGGGACATCAGAAGGCCAGGAGTTTCTAGTACACAAGTGGTCTGAAAGGAATTAGTTCAGCTACCTCTGCATGACAATGCACAGTGCTAAATGCCTGCATCTATTGCAATCTGTACTTCCATGGATCCCTGCCTTCTGTACTTAGTCATGTGTGTATTGCCAGTAGTGCCCAAACAAAAATTCTTACCTTTTGAGAGTAGAGGTGAAAAGGACCAAGAAGAGGGTAGATTCAAGAAACTGTCCAGACTTCAGTACTTTCCTCTGACAAAATTAAAACACTTCCCTTTATACTAGAGGAGCTTACTCATTCAATTCTACTCTTTCTAAATTCTTATTTCAGATAAAATCAAAATGATCAAGCAAGGAAAATAACAGAAGTGGATTTTTTTTTAAAACACCTTATCTTCACTTCCAAAGAACAAGCACAGATAAACACAGCAACTGACATTCAGATCAACTAATGATGGCCTATCAGCGAAGCTGACTGAGTCTCAGTGGTAGCAGGAGCCAGGGTCCTCTTCTCATTAAATATCTGGATCGGCTTCCATACTCAAACATACCTCTCCTGATTTGTCAGGCAGCTGACCAGCGTACTAATCCCACAAGATGAACTTTCCATACCGTTTTCACAGAAGCATGACCAAGATTGACCTGAGCCCCATCATTACAATCCTCTTACTCCTGGGTGTCCTTTTGCATTCAAGTCTGCCATAAACATAGATCAGTTATTTTTTCATTTAGACTACAATAATTTCCCTTTAGCATTCATAGGCCCCTGCCATCTCATTCTACTCTCCAGCCCTGCAAATTCTACACAAAGTACTGGGGTAAATAATGAGTTAATACAATGTTGCTGTTGCAAAGTATTTACTATTTTCGTTAGCCCTAAACGAAGTTAAGACAGATCATTATGTGCATTTCTCTGTGCCATACAATCAAATTTGTGTCCAGTAAATCAGTTCATTTCAGTATGATCATACTTGGAGAAAGATTGGGCTGTGATGAACACTGTTAGTTACTCAAGATTTCTTGTTTTCTCGATCAATAGTTCTCCTTATTGGACACTTGAATATAAAATTTGGTAATATTTTTAGTTTTACAATTCTTCATTGGGTGAAGTGAGGGGCACTTTTAATTTGCTCTCCTTTTTCAAGTACACAAGCAGCTCCTTATTCAACAGTTCTTAAACAACATAGGAGAAATTGTATTTGATATTCCAAAGCTCATAATCTGGGATGCAGCACTGCCTCAAATAGAGTCTCAGAAGAGAATGAGCAGAACCAAGAGAAAGGAGTGAAAAGATCTACCTCCTCTTGCTGTCAAGGATATCAGAAGTCCTGAAGCATTATCTGTAATGTCTCACACATATTACAGCCCCTAGGGATGGACTTGAAACGGTGATTTGGTGGGTAGAAGAACACTAATGATTTGAGTCTCTGAGCTCTGCCTGTCTGACGCCATTGACTTCTTTGCAGCCTTGCCCATTATCATCGTAGCAGTTCTACCTTACACAGTGTCTGCCACTCTTCACATGAACAGCTACTTAATCGGTCAGGAGAGAATAATTGTGAAAACTCAGCATTTTGTCAATGTGAAGTAGAAGTGAGACACAGCAAGGTCTAAAGTGCAATAAGTTTTTTACAGCATCTGTGTTGTTTTCAGTCCATGAGATACAGAGGAGCAAGGTAGCGGGGAGGGGGCAGAATTCACTGTGCCCTCTGCTTAGCTTGTAGGTGAAAGCAATCTCTACGTTGGCAAGAGAAGGGACAGAAAGCCACACCACCGCTTCCACTGACATCAGGGAAAATGAGATCATAGGGAAATGTGGAAAAGCTTGAACAATTTTCCTTATCTACTCTAAAATGCATACTGTAGCAAAGTCTATCTCAAGTTCCCCCCAAAAAGCTAAGAAAATGAATAGATAGGGTCTTTAAGAAACACCATGGTTATCATCTCTCTCTGCACCACTCAGGAATCTGGTGGGACGTAGCAATTTTTGACTGTGTCCCTCTTAGCAACTTGAAATAGCAGTAAGAGGTGGTAAAACAGTATTCACCTTACCAGGTCCAGGGCATTCCTTAGTCTGCTTTGCACTGTTGAGCTAGCTAAAGAAACTCTGGAATTTGGTGAAGCAGCTGTCTTCTAACATGCCAATGAAGACATGACACTGCACTTCCTTTGCTGTTTTGGGTTTTTGTGTGAATTACCAAGGTATTTTTATATTAAAAAATTAGACTTAGAAATGTGCAGTGATTGAGCTCTCAGCCTGCATGAGTATGTCAAGTCAGATAGAGCAATATATCCTCTCACCATGGTGGCAGGGCATGGTGCATGAGAAATGCCATATTCTATTAGCAGATCATAGGATCATAGATATTTCTCCTGCAGTGCAATTTTGGTTTATGTCCAGCCTCAAGGAAAGATTTTTAATATAACAATCTTTCCTGGGATAGGATGAAAGCCTTCCAGGTGGCAGGTGCCATCTAAAGTGGAGTTGCCTCACACTTTTCTACTTACAACTTTAATTTAATACACCAACAATATAAGGAAAGATATGCGGAAGAAATCTCCTTAAGAAACTGGAGAGAAAGGACTGGTTTGATTAAAGGTCCAGTTCAGTCTCAAACATGGGAATTAAGTTCTCATAGGAAGACGATTTGAGGGAGAAGTTGAACTGTACTTCTTCAGTTACCCTGAAAACAATTAACAGGGGCTAGACTAACAGAGCTACAAATTAGCAAAATCATACCCCTGGTGATCTGTTCTTCTGTGTGCCAAGGCAATAAATTTCGTCTTGTCAACCTACAGACTCTCAGATACATATGTTCTATTTTTAAGCCATTACAGAGACTTTTAGATACAACTTATTGTTATAGAATTTTTATTGGATATGTAAACAGAAAGGTTCTTCTCTGTTGAAGCACAAAACTATGGGTAAGCATAAAAAAAAAACCCTGTAATAAATAATATATATACATATTGGATATTGGAAAGGCAAGTTTAGGCTAAGCAGAGTAAGAAGGACTGGAATTGGACCAAAGGACAGAAATAAATAATTACTTGTCAGGCTATAGGTAAATTGCTTGTCTTCCAAAGAAGGCACTTAAGCCCAGCAGCAGAAAATGGAAAATGCACCCCAATTGCATTTGTGGATTGTCAAACTTAAAACAAAATTTACATCATCTCTAGCAGTTGCTGGTATGTACTGTGAACAAAGAGCAGTAGTAAAGAAGAGTTTTGAATAAGACAAAATTAATGTGAGAAGAAGGAAACCTGACATTTTGGCTTCACTGAGGAATTATGATGCATGAGACAAGATGTAGTTTGACTGAGATCAAGAGAACCTGAATAATACAGTAATTAGAACCACTAAGAAATATTTCCTGACCAATATATTTCAGAGTTTTGACTAACATGAATCACTAAAACGTTGAAGTTTTTCACAGAATTTAAAAAGCATGTTCTGACCTCTAGAATCAAAAAGGATTAAAGGGAATTCTTTCTCCTATATGTATGCATTCATACAGTACTAAAATGTGCTTTTTCTTCATATATTGCGAGGTTCAGTATACATTCACTAGAGTCACAGGAAGGATTGCAGACATCTTTCCTTCACACTCTGTATTGCAGAAACTGCTCCTTAAAAACTCCCATTGTAACCATAAATGAACTTCAAACGGTTATGCAGCACAACTTGTCTTTCATATAACATTAGATATATCTGCTATTTCTACATAGTAATGGGTCTTTAGGTGCTCCTCAGACGTGGAACAATGATAAATCTTACAGAATAGCAAGCTTCATGCCCTTAGATAGGAAGATGCTGTATGGGCTAAAGAATCAGTGAATTACATAAGTTATTTTGAAGCTGCATCTAAGTCAGTAAAAAACACTAAAAGCAGATCTCACTTGCAGGAGTCTTTTAAGGCTGGAGTTCACAAAATATATGCAGGAACTATTATGTGATGATGACTCATTCAAAATGTCTCAAGCATCACTCTCTTTTCTGTCATATTAGTTAGTCTCACAAAGATTCAGCTGTTAATTTTGAGTCATTTCTCAAAAAATATCAGCAAGTTTGAGAACTTCATCAAGTCGCTGCAAAGTCATAAATTCAATCAAAAGTACAGTGTATTTCTTGACTCTGATACACTCTTTGTTTAAGTCAATAGAAAGTTTCTCAGACCTTTTGGGACAGTGAATCATGGCCTGTAGAACTACAAGGTGCCCTTAAGACAATACAGGATGCAGTGAAAGCCAGTGAAGCAAGCAAAATTTGTCAAATAATCCACACAGTTTAAACTTCAATGTAAACTTAGGTAAAGATCTGATTTAAGTTTTCTTGTACTTTACTGTATGACATTTAAACCCTTTTAACAAGAATAAGCAGGTAAAAATCCAATATTTGCAAGTATTTGCATACTAAAAACTTAAAATTCAGATGCAGATAATGTTGTAAATGTATATTCAGAAAAGAAATAGAGAACCATGTGGTCTTGTAGGATATTTGATAAACCAAAGGTTTGGGATTTTTTTTTTTTATTTTAACCGTTATAACTAAGTTTCTCAAGTCCTTAAATTCTTTATCAGTTTAAAGCCTCCATGTACAATCCAGGCTTCCCCACACAGCTACCACTGTAAGACACCATCATCAGTCCAGAATCCTGCAGCTTTTTCCAGTATCAGAGAAGCAAGGTTAAAAGAGTTATTAACATAGCCTACAGCATTGTATGATTTTGGCTGAGGTCCACTCTAGAAAGAATACTTGATATAGGGTGGTACAACTATTTCTCAACAAAAGCTGTAAAGTAACAGTTACTGGCCAAAATTCACAACATAATCTACTGAAACTATGAGTCACACAGCAAGTATCAACTACCTCTACATCCTCTTTCCCATTTTCTGCCTTTGGAGAGAAAACATGCAATTTGGCCTGACAAAAAGCTGTGTCCAGCATTCATCCTGACATCGACTGAGATGGCTCAAACCTCTGCAATCACTTGGTATGTGATTCAGATCATCCTAAGGAGGCTGATAGAGGGTGGAAATAGGCATCAAGACTTTAGTAAATTTTGGAAACTTAGGCCTGAATTTCTTGACTTTGGTTGCTTTAAAGATAATTATTAGCCTCTTGCAGTTATTATAAATATTTTCATAGTTTCCACATTTCCTGATTCCACCCTGAAAGAAAGCAGGAAATGTCAACAATTAAGAGAATTGGCATTTACTAATGGAGCAAATGGCTTGCCTTTGTGTACAGTACACATGAGCTGGACTTGTGAAGTCTTACATGCTTATCCAAAGCAAAAGTAAACTCTGAATTTTCTGAGATTTCCTCTTTAATGGAAATTCTTCTCTCAAATTTCAGCTGTAAACTTTCTTACAAACTCAAAAGAACCTGTTGAAGTGATAGCCACGTAGTGAAAGTAAAAAGTGTATTTTGTTTAGTATCTTATGGTATTGGCATGTACTGTGAGAGGGTAAAAAGAACAGAAGGGCTGCACATCAGACTGGAGCCACAGGAAGGAAAAGTGAATGTGTGCTTGTCAGAAACAGAAATTCTGTAATATGTATGTATGAAATGCTATACATACCTAAAGGAAATCACAGGTTTTCAATGAAGCTTCCTTTGGTTCAGGAAGACCCCTCAGGTTTAACAATCCATCAGAGCTAATATAATATATGCGACCTTAAATATTCATTGAGTTTGTAGAGATTTCATCTTCTTTTGCATTTATCAAGAATTATTCACAATATGGCAGTTTCTGTCATAATTCAGACACTTTAGGCCAAAAAATTTAGAAAAAAACCTGAAGCCCAAAAGAGAAAATGACAGCTACAGTGATGGAATGGGGATAAGTGATAATTTTGAAGAAATTCACTGTACATCTATAATTTTCCCTTTTAACACCTTATCTTTAAGCTATACTTCATTTAAGATGTCGACACAGCTTGATGTGAAGTGCATAATTTATTGAATGCTGACTTTTTTGTATGATTTATTTTTCTGTTTTGCAAGTCAAGTACAATCTTGCAACTCTATGTCTTACTTGTAAAATACTAAAAAAACCCCTTTGTGTTTATTGGAGCAGTGATCAAAACATGAACATTTTATGCTGCATCTAGTTCAAAGCAAAAATATGAGTGCCAAATTTGCCTAAAATCAAATCACTCTTCCAGAAGGCACAGCATCAAAGAGTTTTGATTAGATCTGACAAGCTGGGAAAAGGCATTTGATAGGACATTCAATGCAGCAAAGAAAATTTGTTTTGCCTGTTGCATCACTCTGTACTTCCTGATCAGTAGTTCTTCCTTATTTTATGAGGTGATAGAGTTGAGAAAAAGGAGACTTAGAGAGATCTAGATAGAAACCTATACTTTGAAATTCCTTGTTTAATTAATATTTGTCATCTTATTATGTAAAGATGTAGAAAGATACATAATCCTCATTTTCAGAATGCAGTCCCTATAGATCTCTTCAAAACCCATGTCTAGAAATGTTTTTATATAAATAAAGTGATGAAGAAATAAGTAAAACAGAGCTTCTGACAGAGCAAATTCAATGAGGACAGACAACTAATAGGCACTGTTGTAACCCACTAAAAATAGGTTCAGAATTTGTAATGTTGGGCGTGCAATTCAAACCAAAGCTCTAGTTATATAAATTTACTTTTCTAGGTTTATTATTAGCAATTGCAAGTTTTATAATTGCAAACTTTCATCTGAGAACTTTTTCTACTCACAAGTGTATCAATAGCAAACTAAGCCTCATCAATTCCTTTTGTGCAGAGGTAATGTGAAGAACAGGCAAAACCTTTGTACAGAAAACAACATTATTAGGGAATACTTTCTATACCTAGAAATATACTCAATATTCCTCTGTGTTCACCTCTCTCTCTCCCAGATGTCCAGAGGTACCGATCTACAAAGATGGCTAAACATCATACCTGTCTCAGTCGAAGGACCTATGACTTACATTTCTCCCTTCTAACAATATCAAATGTCTGCTCTTCATGAAGCTCTTGAAAGCTATTTGGTGTTTTGCGATTGTATCCTTTTTGATGCCATCACAAGAAGTTTGTCTTCATGGAAAGAAATTAGATATTAGATAATTAGTTCAAAGAAAATATTAAAGGCTGGATAATCAGTTGGAAAGATACTCCTGAAAAGGTTCATGGTGCACTAAAAAGTAAAAAAAAAAAACACTGAAACAAAATAAACCTGCATTATAGTCATTCAATACCAATTCACACAGGAATAGGTTTGTAATTTTTTTCCCTCTCAAAGAGCCCTCTCTGCTGCCAGTTCCCAGGCCTCCCCCATCAGAAGCCCACCTCTGAATCCCTGCACTCCCCAGCTCAGAGCAGGACTGCACCCTCTTGTCCCCATATCACTCCAGCCCCACGCAGCACCTCTCTCCTTTTCCCCCTTCAACACACACTGGCAACGTGAATTATAAGGCTGGCCTGTCTAGGTTATGTTTGCCCCAAAATCAATGACTACAGTGTGACTAAAAGAATGAACACTTCTGATTGATCAGAGTGATAGTTTTATTTCCTCATTAGAAGAACTGTTTTTCTACCAGCAGAGTCCAATAGAGATGGGCAGGCAGACATGAACACAATTAAATGCAGGAAAAATTAAACTATAGACAACTAGAAATAAATTTACAAAAAATAAGAAACCTTTGTATGATCTGCCAGTTCTTGTGAATGTGAAACATCACTGAAACTCAAGTACATATATTTTATAAGATAAAAACTAAAGTGTAATGGAAAGGCAAATTGCTCACCTGTATTTTGATAGGTAATTATACCATATCTGTATGAGATTGTGGGAGGTATGAAATAACAAAATATTCAGACTCCTTTCATTTAAGCATGAAAAAGTAGAAGCAGATGGGTTAGCTGCTTTCTTCCTGATATAGGCTTTTGGTCTATTTCAGAGACAGTGATCAATGTGATATTATAACCAGGGACATAACAAGAAGCAGCTTGGACCATAAGAAATCTCTCTAAACACACACAAATTTTTCTCAAAAAAAAAAATAGTCTTTGGATGTGTGCTTTTTAAATCTTCAGAGCACAGAAAACATGGCATTTTCCTCCCAAAATCCAGCTGAGTTTGTCCTGAGAAACAAAAGTACTCCCATACAGTCAAGACTGTATTATCTGTGAGTTTCTTCGTTCAGGCTGAGCAAGTGTTGGGATTCTCCAAGGCTTCACGGAGACACTGACTGCATTTGACAAAACTGCATTCAGTTGACACAATCATTTGCCCACTTTGCACAGAAATGCAAGTCTTTTCTAGAAGGAAAGAAACCACAGAAGGTACTAGGAGCAAAGAATTCAACTTTGCTGGTCTATTTGCACCAGACAAATAGAGTATCTGGAGTATCTGGAATCAGTACCTTTCTACTATACGAACAAGGAACCCAAAGATCTTCCAATGCCCTTCTGCCACTAGGTACCTGAGGTTACAAACTAGATTTAGCTTCAAAGAAAGATCTGGGCTTCAATCCAGCTGTCTGTAGCATCCTTCAAAAGCCAACAGAGTTGCACAGTTCACCCTCTGTCCAATTCTCCCTCCAAAAAAAAGAAAAGGATGACAACGTGCAGATCCTTACCTATGAGAAGCAATAGTCCATGCAAATCCACCAGATAATGGTACAAGATGGCATTGTGGGAAAGAGAACAAAACAAGAAAAAACAGCCAGCCATTAATTTCACTGTACTTTGAGGGTTACTGATACATATAATGTCAGAAACTAAAACATCCCGTTCTAATTGAGCAACATCCCAGCCAAGTAACACACTCATTTCAATAACTCCTTCCTTATAACACGTCATTATATGAAGCATATCATTATTTGTATCTAATTTCAGATATCTTAAAAGTTCCTGAATGTCCAAAATACCCTAAGTATCTTTTCTCAGAAAACCTTTCATTGTTAAGGAACATTATGTCAGTCAGACAGAACTCTGTTGGACAAAGCACTGTGATTAGCTTTGAAATTTCATCTTGAATGCTAAAAAATAAGCATTTTCACAGATACACCAAGGATTCTAAATTTCATGAAAAAGTAAAATTGACTGTGGTTCATGGAAGCATGAAAACTTTATCAGAACACCTCAATTATTAGCTTTACTCTTTATGCAAATTACACAAAATAAGGTATGTGTTTATAACACAATATATTTGTCAAATAATACAGCACAAGCCATATGCCATTCTGTCCAACAGTTTAGATCCAAACAGGCAGGTGAGGAAGCAACAAATGGGGAAGCAACAAATTGAAAAAGTCCAAGTCAGTCAGTATCAGAGAACGAGTTCTTTATTTTGCCCTGTCCTTTTAACAACAGGTCATGCCTTTCTAGAGGATGAGTGTACCATTATATATAATGCTCCATAATAAAATCTAATTCTAATCAGTTTCATCTGAACATTTCACATATTGTATTTTAAACACTAATATCTCAATACTAACTAGAAAATATTGTAAGAAACAAAACTCCAAATATTTGTTTTCTGTAGGAGGAAATGTACCCCTCACCAACACCATGTTCTACTCCAATTCATTAATCAAGTTATAATTAATTAAATTTTTATCATTCCTCAGAATGGAGTAAGCAATATCTAACAATGGTCTGCTGAGATGTAGCCATTAATCTTGGGTCATAGGCTGTGCAGAAATGACCTGAAGAGATACTTTAACTAACAAGTATTTTTTACAAGGGATTATCATGATTGTTTTAGTATATGTCAATCTGGAGATAAGACGGATGAATCTCTTGTGGTTAAAGTAATGATTTGTAATTTATATGAGAGAAAGATATTTAAGTAGAAGGGAAAAGGTATTGAACATTCAAATCAGAAGTTATAATGTCTTACATGTCTCTGAGGACTTTGCTTTTCTTTTGAAGAACATGTTGCTCATGTAAGTCATCACTATGTAGCCCACAGAAGATAATAATATCCAACTTGTTATGGTATTATATGGTATGATATGATATGATATGATATGATGTGATTATATGAGATGATATGAGATGATATGAGATCATATGATGTGATATGATGTGGTGTGATAATATGATATGATGTGATGTGATTTGATATACTGTATTGTATTGTATTGTGTGATGTTATGTTATGTTATTATATTATATTTTATGTTATTATATTATATTATATTTATTATATAAAATGTTTGTATTTACACTTTTGTATATACTATGTTGACTTGTTTCTACTCACTTAATATAAATACTGAAAAGGTCCTAAATCTAAACATTTGAGCCCTGGTTTTCAGCCCTTTTATAGTTTTGTAGGTCCAATCTTAAAAACATCAACATCTGTGAAAATCAAACTCAGGGCTCCCATTCACCAGTGGATATCCAAGGTCAGTGACTACTCTTTAAAACTTGTGCCTCATGAATAGGCTTGTACTCTATACATTTTCAGAAGGGTTGCACAGCAAGGTGCTGAGATAAATGGAATAGACACTACAAGATGGCAGGTGAGAATTCCCCAGATTTTTGAAAGGTCTGTGCTCTAAATCTACATAATCTAAATTACCATGAAAGACATCAACCTCCTGCAATGCTTGAGCTTTCCCTTCTCCAAAACATGGGGACCTTTTGCATCTGAACTATTGCTGTCTATTGCTATAAAGAAAACCCAAAATCTTTCCCTGCACCAAGAATCTGTTTTCCTTAAAATTAAAGAGGCCCTCAATTACTTGTTCTGCCAATTTTCTTTCTCTTTGGCCAATTGAAATGATTTGTCTTCTGTGGTGTCATGTTCCACAGAAAACTTTTGGAGAAAATTGACCATATGAAGGAACAGCAAAAATTCTACATTTAGTCATTTAAGAAAAACACAGGAGACACCAGTAACCTGAGTGAGCTACACAAGGGATTCTCTCCATGGCTGCTGCTGGAGTATGCCAAGTAAAGTTTTCATGGAGTGGAAGTACTACTTCGCAGCGACAAGCTGCCACAAAGCTGCTCTGGTGCAGAGCAGCCAGGAAGCACACAGTCAGCTTTACTTCTGTCACTTTGCACCGAAATATTTCATTTCTCATTGAAACCAAAGGAATTATATGCACAAGAAAATTTTATTCTGTGGAGGAAAAAATTAAAAAAGAACTTTAAGTCTGAAAAGTGAATTTTCAGCAGCTAATCTAAGAATCTTTAAATTATCCCATCAAGGTCTTTTGTTTTGACAGTTGCTTCAATATGTGATATTCAATATGTGATATTCAATATGTGATATTTGATAGTTCACATTTTTCTAATGTCATCAGTGTAATGTTGTACAAAGTATATGTGAATCATCTGATGGGCATAATGTACTGAGCAGAGGGAGTAAATCCAGCTGTCTCTGGGGACATTGGTTTATTTTAGCATATGCCAATTCACATTGAACTTGAAATTAACGTTATTCCCCATTGTGTTGCTGCATCACTTATGGACCTTTATAATGCTTTCGCAAGTGAAGGAAGACAGGATAAAAGCTGTGAGCATTTTAAAGGATGATTCTGAGACAATGAGTGTGAATTTCCCTGTGGCAAAAAAAAAGTAGTGATAGAGTCAATCTTGATGGACCCTACATGGCTAAACAAGGCAATGAAATTAAAGATTTATGCTTCTAATATTTGGTAATATTGTTAAGAAACTTGTGGGATTTTGCTATACTTGAACATCAGGCAATGTCATGTATTAATGCTCACTCAACCTGTCAGATTCCAAGGGCATTAAAATATGGTTATTTTAACAGCTCCTGGTTTGGATTTCCATGAGAGTTCTAAATCCTTAGCACTGCAGAAAACATAACCATTTTTATCCAGGCAGCCAACTTTTTATCCAACAGCCAGCATTTCAGTTTGAACTTTTTGCCCCGTGTCCACAGTCCCATTTGGGATCTGATCTTTTCAACACATTTGCTCTGTTCAAAACAGGCGCGTTCCACCGGGGATATGAAAGAACAGATATAGTAATGGATGGCATCTCTGTACAGGAAAGCAACAATGGAATGTGATGCATGCTTTCCGGGTGCACAGAATAATAGGAGGAAACCAGACCTGCCAAAGAAACGGGTCAGGCAGAGAAAAAAAAAGCTTGGCTGTTTTGGCTGCATGAGAAAGGATGGATTTGAGCGGACAGAAAATTATCAAAAAAACAGGCTGAATGTCCAGAGCTTGTTCTAAGCCAATGCTCTCCTACAAGCAGCCACTGGAAGCTGCTCCCATTATGGTCCAGTGAGACAGGAACAGAGCATGGCATGTTGTACTTGCATGCAACTGTACTCCTACAGTATACTTTGAATAGTTTTCCACTACATTGTTAGATCAGTTCTTTCAAATAACTTAGCAGCAGGAAATATTTTCTAAAATGGAGAAACCGCCAAAGGAGACAAGAGAAGGTGATCTGACAGTACCCACTTCCTCAAAAATGGTGACCTACAGCAGACAGACTTGCCCCCCACCTAAGTGTTGGCATTTGTACTTGTGTTTAGGCTTACATTCTCCAAGATGAGTCCATTTCCTCCACTATGCTTGGAGGAACGAAGACACATCAATACATTCTTCTCCAAGGCTGTTTTCCCATCTGTGATGTCAGCTGACCTATTCTAGATTTAAGCTAGAGAGAACCAAAAATTAAGCTAAGTGGATGAAATGAGGCAAGATCAGAAGCTCATGTCCCAAGGTTACACATCAAGCAGATTCTGCTTTTGGTTTTTGACAGAGTCTGAGGGAATGTTTTAAGTGGATGAGAAGAGCTGCAGCAACAATTTCAGGAAGAGCTCATCAGAGCTGTGTTTTTCTGCTAAATCCATAATCGAAGCACAGAAGAAATATGCTCAGGCTGAAAGAGAGTATATGGCAGGGAGGGTAAAGTGGAGACTTAGTTTGCAATTGCACAGATCCAAAATACTCCATCTGTTCTGTAAACAGGCAGCAAATGTATGGTGTCATTGATGAACCACTGAGGTATAAATCACCACTCTGATATATGTGCCTGTCGATTAAATTTATGAGATTCACTACTAAGATGCAACTTGTTCCAGGGAAGAAACTGTTCACCACGTTTGCAATGTACTTTAAAAGCCTTCCATATTCAAAATATCATAATTAGAAAATGTGCATGCACACACTTAGTACTAATTATATAGGAAGGCACATACTATTTTACCACACTAACAACATATTTTGGAGAAAACCTTAGAGTCCACACCTTCCACCTTACATTTGAGAACTGCATACTAGATAAGACTTTTTCTGTAGTGAGATTACAGACATTTTCTTGCTTAAATGTCTGAAATATCTCTTGTGTTTTCATTAAACAGATATTTTTTTCAACAATTTTTTCATCCTCTAGCAAGCACCATGCATTCATAAGGCCCTGCAAACATCCTTTCCCTGAAACAAAACTTTGACATCATAAATCCTCAGCATAGGTTTCTTCATACATTTACAGCTCTGACTATGAGATGTTTTAACAATGTGGTGATGCTTGGAGGAGTGACTCTGCAGCCTGCCTTATGAAAAGTGGTGTCTGGAACAAGTTTATGGCAACTCCAATGTCAGATACATCAGCAGCAATTCCTGTATGTAACTCAGATCTGTGGTTGCCTTTCTTTTCCATGCATACAAGGTAATCCTCAGAGACCTGTACAGTATTACCAAAAAAGTCACTGCCTTGTGTCAGCTTAAGCAGCCAAGTCAATGTGGTTTGTGCAAGTGCATGATGATTATATCTTACATTTTTCATTTAAGTTACTGAAGTCGTGCTTACTGGGGTGGGGGNNGGGGGGAGGGGGGAAATACTATGGATTATTCTGCTCCAGTATGTGAAAACCATGTGAAAACCATGATTGATGACATGGCTCCAAGGAATAAGCCTCAATGACATCTGCAGCACAGCTATGAGGTTACTGATAACCACAACCTGTGAATTGAGAAAGAAGCCCTTAAAAATGACTGCTGACAAATACAATGAAAGAGATTTATGGATTGCCTACATCATGAGTGCCCATTCCTTGCGAAGTGGATAGCTTGCCTCATTCATTATGTTACTGTGACATGAAAATGATATTCCACTTTTTTTCCTTCCTTATTTTTTTTTCTTTCCATTTCAACTGAATGAGTATCAGAGACTCCCTTCCAGGGAAAATAATAAACATGAATTATGCAGCCACTGAACTTTCAGAGATTTTAGCCCTTCATTCCCTTAATGGTTCATGAAAACAGGTTTTAGCTCCAAACAAAAGGGATATCAGCTTATCAACAGTAGATTTTAGAAGCCTATTATATGGCTGTAAAGTCAAAGCCACTTTTAAATCCAGTTATTTGCATTCTTACTGCCTTTATTCCCAAAAAGTGTTTATACTAAATCATTGATGGTTGATATCTCTAGTGTTAAATACACTCAAACACTACTAAGTTCACAGTGGTCAGGGTCCTCTCTTCAAATTTATTGTTATAAAACATAGTCAGGAAAAGTCTAGAAGACTCTCAACTGCACACAGACAAGGACACAAAAGTTGTTACTGTATCACATGGGAAAAATAAATATATTAAAGATAGAAAAGACACAGTGGGTCAAATATTTTGAAATGAAGCCTGGTTTACAGGCAAGGGTTATTCTCAGAACTACTTGTAACCAAAAGACCTGTACTGGCAGAGCATCTTGCAGTCAACCGTAGCTCTGACACTGTGTTCTCCTGTTTTCGTCTGCCAGAAAACCATGCAGCTGTGAAAGCTGAGTTGGAAATAGATATGCTTCTTACAACAGCCAGGGCTTCTCTGATAGTATCTCACTATCCAGTAAAGAAGAAAGGAAGATAATGACTGAATCCACATATCCAGCAAGAGATCCATTAAATTAATTGACACTCGATTGATACTAAATGAAAATGACCTTGTCCACCTCTGATGGCTTTTTGTGTCTTAAGATGTTGGGTAGAGACAGAAGCTGTAGGGAGAGAACAACAGGTAATGCAAAACTGCTGTGTTGCTCATTTATGTCAAGCCAGAAACCTTAAAACTACAGAAATGCTATGGACCTCAGGAGTGGTGGAGACACTCTTGTTAGTCTCTGTTAACATGGGATTCTGTCAGATCAATCAAGTTCTCTGTTTGCTTGGGGGTTTTATGCTGCCGCCCAATTGTGTAGTGGTATGCACCTGCACTGCTCCGTAGCACACTCTTTTACACTGCTGAAGTGTTTGCCTGCCTTAGTAGAGCCCATATGCTGGCACAAAATATGAGGAGGAAACACTTTGAAACACATATCTAATCTACAGAATTTTCCATGGATTACATTTGCAAGTATGGGCATCTCTTTAATTTCTAATGTTTAAACATGATCATTTTCCCTCTAAAGATCATTTAGAGAGCATTTGGGAGTCAGATATACAGCCTAGTTAGTTATTAGTCATCATCAAAGAGATATCAAAGGGTTGCAGAGAAGGTTCAAATACGTATCTAACCAGGTCACAAAAAAAGAAATATCAAGCAGCAAATAAATCATAAGAGAATGAAATAAATTAATTCCAACATATGTCCTAATGAAAAAGCTGGTGTATGGGAAATGTGACAAAATGTATAAAATAAACTGGCAAGCGGCTGGGAGATGATGACCTGCATTGTGGAAGGATGAGGAAATTAGCGTGTCTGGTAGATCATGTGGAAAGATGAAGAAATTATTGTATCTGGTGTGTCATGTGAAAAGATGAGTTCCACCCTAGGCTTTATTATTAGAGTCTTCTTGTTGATGTAAACTGGTTCCGCTATGAAATCCTCCAAGGATGGAGGTGGCACAACATCCCTGGCAGCATGTTCCTTGGTTGCCCTCAGGATGAAAAAGCTTATCTCTTTGAACTTCTCCAGTTTCAACTTTACATGCATTATCCTTTGTCATCTTGCCCTGCACCACTGTGAGCAGCCTGGCACCACCATACCCTACTGGTAAAGACTGGGAGGCTGCTCTAACCCCCCACTAAAATCTCCTCCTCCCGAGTAGCTGAGGCCATATTACCCAGCCTCTTTTCTGAGGGCAAGCAATCTAGATCCCACCACCTTGGTGGGCCTCTACAGATCACACTCCAGTTTGCCCGTGTCTACCTTGTACCAGGGGACCCATAAGTGGTTTCACATCCCTTGCCCTTCTGGGTGCACTCCTCCTAGCACATCTCAGTCTGTCTCTGCTGCAGGTAGGTACTTTGCCCACAGGGTTTTCTGGAGCACACCATGGAGATCTACACTAACTCCAAACCAGCCTGCTCAGCTGAAAAGCAGAGTGCCATATGAACTCAATTTCTTTGCCAAGGAAGTTGCTAAGAAGCAGGAGAAATTAACCTGAGCGGATCTCCATGTTGCTGCAATCAGATGATTTCTGGTACCTGCAACAACTTGCTTAGAGTTAATTGGACAACACAGCATGGCACAATTGGCAGTGTGGTCATCTCCTTTCATGAGGAAAGAGAACAAAGTGTGACTGTCATAGCTGTAGCTGTGACAGCCTGAAGCAGCAGGCTTAAAACAGCTATCTTTGTGCTAGAAACTTGAAAGTTCTAGAAGTCAAACTTAGTCACCCACTCAGCTTCTTGAAAGCCTGTGCTCTCAGCAACAGTGACCAACACAGCGCTTTGTCTTCCTTAAGGCAGGAACACCCTCACACCCAACACATAGTGCCCAGCACCCCATACATTCTAGACAGAGGCAGATGTAAATGTTGGCTGCTTCCTGATACTATCACGGTGAGTTACAAGCATTTGATAGTAGTAACTGTCTCTTTGTCATCACTAAAAATTTTATTTATCCTGAATTATAAATGTCTCTTGTTTTTCCGTCAAAAATGTATGCAAAATCCTATAAGGGATAAAAAGTAAAAACTGTGCATGTGTCAGGCTGAAATGCAAAATGAGAAGCCAGGCAGTCAATTGTGTAAGACTCCTTTAATAAAGTAAATATTACAATACTGAAAAATGGTTCCTTATAAAGTCAGTTTTATAGAGGGTAGGGAGGAGAACAAGGGAAAGAAGAGTATATGCTCCAGAGGTATGAAAGAGTTGAAGGAAACAGAACAACTATCTTGCCAGCAACTATGCAGAGCAGATTCTCAAATAGCTTTCTGACATGTATTGCATTTTATTTGAAAGAATATATGAAAGTCACTGTCTGTGTCATTACCTAGAAGGCATATTTATTGGTATGGTACATTAATGTTAAGCCATTTAGTGTACATTTGCTTGGAGTCAGGGCAATTTTGAATTTAGCACCGTAAAATCAGCCAGGTCTTATGGAGCCCCTGTTTGAAGTTTCTGAAAAATCTTAACTTTTCACGTACCTGAAGAACTGTCAGCCATGGACAGTTTGGGCTGATACCCTGCTTCTCATTGTGTCTATTGGTAAATATTTAGGGGAAAGTTGTGAGTCACAGAGATTCTTTCCTGGAAATTTCCTCTGACCATTTTTGCAGAGATTCAGAGCCCTTCAGAGCTGGACACTCTAGACAACCATGTCAGATTATTACAGAGTTGTATTCCTAAACCTAGATAAACCATGCAATCACGGGGCAAATTTTAGGGTTTTTTCTCTTGTGCCTATCAGCCTTATCCAGTACTTTACAAACTTTTTAAACTCTATTTTTATATAATTAATAAAGAAGCAAATATTTGCATTATAAAGCTAAAATATGCCCCCCTTTGGTGGAGAAACTAGAACAGTAAAATGCTGCAGCACTAAATCTCTTCTGAACGTAAGGATTGCAGTGGAGTCTTGTTTCCTACATTCCGCTTACAGTAGCCCCTGGCTGTTCCTTCAGACTTTGCCTTTTGGCACGAGGATTTGATGCTAAATAATTAGTGTAACAGATGTGAAGAATAGTGTTTTTCTGAACGATTCAAAGGAGCTTTTCTTTTCTTTGGAATTCTGACAAAATCAGTTCAGTAAACTTCAGATGTTCTCCACCCAGCTCTGTTTATAATTGAGTCTGATAAATTTTCAGCAAATAAAGTCATTAATCATCCCATTAGGTCATTCAGAACAGTAAGGTCTAAGAAGATAAGCAGCAAGGCACCCAGGCTGCTGCTACAAGAGCACATCTGTTAACCAAGGAGTTGGATAGAGCTGCACAGGCCTCCTACACTTTCTGACTGCCTTGTACAATACACAAATAAGGATGGAATCTTGAAATATGGAATGATGGGAAGAACTCATCCCTTTTTAGTCATATTTTGAATTACCGAATTCTGAGTGGCCACATAATCATAAGCAAGGGACAGGAAACTGGGTGATATATGGTATATAGCACCTGCCCAGGATCAGAAGGGAGGCCTCATGGAAATCAGAGCCATATGACAGTGTTAAAAATTGTGGCAGTGTGCGTGGCTAAAGCCACAGCATGTAAGCCTCAACGGTGGTGGAAGAGACTGCCCTCTGAGGCAGCTACTCTGGTTAGGGTGACACTGTTACCCATTCCATCATTCCTTTCAGTTGCTGTTTATGGTTACGCAGTTATGTAATGTTCTGTATATGGTTACGTTCTAGTAAGTTCTTGTATCCTCAGTTACCCATTGGTTATATTGTAATTTCTGTTCCCCCATTGGCTGTATCCCCCCCCTGCTTTTCCCTATATAAACCCCTGTCAGTCGGTGAGCTGGGTTCTTTGTTCCGGACCCTTCAGCTCACCTGGACCCTCATTCCTGCTCCTCCTCCTGGCCCTTCCCTGGACCCTCTCCTGCTGCCCTAGCCTAATAAAGAGCTGAAAATACCAGACAAAGCCCCCTCCTTGTTCTTTGTTCTTGCCGACCTGCCGAAGACCACTGGGCTCCAGGCAATCCTACTCAGCAGAGGAACCGGCACTGTCCAGCTAGGCACAGCTGGAACCCTGCTTGGGGGAGAATCGCTGCAGCTTGGCAGCCAGCCCCCCGTACCACCAGGCAAAGCCAGTGCAGGACGCCGTGCGCCCTTGGGTCTGTCCCCAGCCCTCGGCAGAGCACGTCCACAGCAGCGCGGCTACAAAAAATATCATTGTCAGGGTTTCAGGCAAGAGCTATCCCAGTGACACCTAGAGTCCAAGTAGGTCTCTCAGCCATAATACCTCAGTTTGGTGAGGATGGATCACCCACCCCAGGTGCTCGGGATAACAGGATGTATACCACGGACCCAGGAGCTGAGAAGATGATGATGAGGGACTGCATGGAAAGAGGGAGTAAAAAAAGGGCAATGATGACCAGTCCTGACTGGCTCAACCAAGATCAGTATCAACCATCTCGTTACAGTGAACACAGAAAAACCATAAATACCTTTCACTTACTTCTGTGCTCAACAGTCTATCCACCAGAGAACACGCCCTCAGGGAGCTGGCACCAATCAGGGCTTTCACACTGTACTTTCTGGGCACTACCTACAGACATTCTAATGAGGTTATTAATTCCCAAAACCTTGGTATCTAATCTCTCATCAAATCTGTCCTCCCTTGTCTGAGTTTCACCTTCTGACTGACTCTTATTCATAAAAGGATGTACTAAAATCTATTCCACCTCACGTCTCAGACTGGACAGACAATCTGGGACAAGTTTGTTTTCCTGTGATGACAGTCCCCAGCAATCACCATCCGCTCCTCTTCCTCTCTTGTTCACTTGCACACACCAAGTGACATAGCTGGCACCTTTCCCAACAACTTCAAACTTGTGAATTATTGATCTGGCTTTGGCTGAGGCTTGTAATCCACCATTCCAACAATGTTTGTGTTATCTCTGTATCAGTGAGCACATTTTTTAGCAAATTCAAGTTTATCATGGCAAGTCTTGTCCCCAAATAGAATAGAGTCCATTCTCACAAAAAATTCCCTCAAGAAATTCTCTCATTCCCTGTCTCCACCAGCACTCCAGCTTATTCCTCCAGCCACAGTTTACTGTAGAAAGTATCATAGATACTCTGAAACTATAAATATAATATATGTGTGTGTGTATATATATGTAAGAATATATATCTCTCATATTTATATATATCAATCATACTGTATATAAATATATAAATATCCCAGTAATCAAATTAAGGAAGACTGACAATGGCTGAATCCTTAGCAAGTCCTTCTTGATGGACACTTTTTATGCATGCTGACCTCCAACTATACAGCAGCAACTCCTCCTGGGTTGGTTTTCATGGAAGTATATGTTCATAGCTTAACTTTAACAATTAACAATGATTCATTATCATTATTCCTTTCAGCAGTCAAGGAGTATATTGGTCATTCTGGTCACATCGTTTTGACTGTGAAAAGGGAGGGGGAAGACTGATACTGTACACCATTTTTCTCAAAATGACATGAAGCCAGTTTAGATAGTACCTTTGATTTTACAATTGTTTAAACATGGTCCAAACAGAAAAGGACTTTTTCTTGTTTTCTTATTGTCTTTTCACCCAAAGATTTGAAACAATTTTGTTGTGAGGTACCCCTCCAGCCCAAGCACTCGGGCTAGCACAGGAGGACACTGCTAAGACGCCCCACTCACAAAGGGATATATTAGCTGTGCTGTCGTGTAGCAGTGAACAGGAAATCTACCACTAGAAGTAGCATAATCCTTGAATACTTCAAGGTGCAAAAGGTGTCCAATAACCATGAACTTTCAGGCAAGTTGATCAGTTTTGTTTAATTAGAAATTATTTCATGCTTTTGTGATCTGTCATCAGGGAATGACTTCCACAGATGCAGCATGCAGCAGGTACCCAGTAAAGAAGGGGTGAATGATCTTCTGTACTACCATTCATGATATCATTGTCATACAGAAGACACATTTTTCTCCATTAACACTGCTGTAACTTGAAAAACATCCAGGGCTACATTTTGAATCCTTTGCTGTTGATAAAATGCAAATCATTTTTCTTTCCTGGGTATGCACCCATGGCTATTTATTACTGCTTCCTGTGCCCATTCTTGCTGTTTCACCAGTAAGAAAGTCTAAAACAATTTATAGATCATAACTTCCTCTATGAGAAATGTGAATTATGTGGTCAATAGAGCCTTCAGCTACTTGCATCAGTACTTTTTTCCCCACCAGTCTCTGAGATGGTTATCTACACTTTCATTACCCCAAGATGACATTAATGTCATTCAATGCTGATTGGTCTGCCTGATAAAGCTAAGCATAAACCCAGGGTGATGCAGAATGCAGTTGACAGTTTTCATAAGAAAAGCAAAAGCCAGGAGCACATATGACCTCCCCAGAAAGAGCTGCATTTGGCTGCCAGTTAAATATATGAGTTTTAAAATTGTTACATTGAATTTTACATTATCTCATTATAGTCTATACCACTTTCTCCTCATGTTCCTGAATATCTGCGACAGTCATCTGTCAAATCACAGGAGCTGATGTCCATCTGCAGAGTAAAACTTGTACATTGGCAATGAGTAGGAAACAACACTTCCAGGGAAAGCACCTTCATAAGGAAGTGGAGGAAGAAGGGTAGGAGAGAGAAACAGGATCTTGCTTTAAATCTGGAATGTAGGGTAATGCCTAACAGCAGTTGTCCCACAACATGCCATGCCTCTTAAGATGCAGAATTCTGAATTAAAACATGCTTTTTTGTGTTGCACTGAGGGTGGCAAACACAAATTTAAGCAGTGGATTTATTTGGGAGATAAGAAGAATATGGACAACTGACTATGATACTAAAAAAGTCACCATAGTAGCTGGTAACATTTCAATTTATTCAATTCTTTCTATTCTAGTTTTTTCCTGCTTTTTTTTCACTATTGCTGTGCCACAGATGTGTGTATTGACAGACTCAGCCACATCCTAGTCATTATAAGGAAAATTTAGGCTTCAGGGACTAGGTACAGATTGGACTTTTGACACCAAATTTGCCTGAGATTTTCTATTGAATGTACAAATAACCAAACTCATTTTGAAGCCAAATCGTGACCCAAATCCAGAGAAACTGCTTTCTTGAACAACTAAAACAGACAAGATTTTCTGAAACAAGACCCTGCTCATTGGTATAAATGTTTTGCTTCAAAATTGTCATTTTTTTTTGGACATTTTAAAAAGTTAAATTGTGATCACTTGAAATAGCATTGCTACTCTCTGTATTGATACCCAGTTTTTGAAAAAAAAGTCTAGAAATATCAAAAATTATTCAAAACAAAATGAAATGTTTTCAGTTCAATTCCAAATGCATTATTCGAATCATTTTTATTAATTTCCTTAGATTTCTAATAATCCTAAAAATCTTGCCTTCTTTCACCCTCTTCTTAAGAGTCAGCAAATTTTCATTTTTTGTCCAGCTCAACTTGGCACCATAAAGGCATTTAAGGTAATAGAATACTGGCCTAAACTTTTGGTGATAATAAAAGTGAAATGACTATGAAATGCTGGCATTATCTTCAATTTGCCACAGGAGATGAAAGGTCATTCACTCAGAACCACTATTATAAGCTGCCTGCCAATTCAAGCTATTGTATTGTGTGGTCTGTACACCTCCCCCATACAATTTGTTCACTTAATTTGAAATCCTGTGATCCTTTGCAATTTCATTTCTCCTTTCAATTACTTGACTTGTTCATTTACCTGAGTAGCCACCTGCAATTGCACATGGACTGCCTATATACGTTTTACACTTCTTTTCTTTTAGTGTCTTTTTTCTTTTTATGCAATCTTTGCTCTTGTTTGAAAGTAAATAAATTTAATCTGAACCTCTTTGTTTCCTTCCAGTGTTTTCTTAATCCTAACCTTTTCTCATCTGCTTGTCTATTTATTTACCACTTGTTTTGCTTCATATTAAAATTCCCTGAACTGTCTTTCTTTCAAACAAAGGGGAAAAAAAAAAAAAAAGAAAGGCACATTTGCTGGTCTTGGGCTGTGTTCCCTTTAATGGCAGATAATTCTCTTACATTTTTTGCACCATCTGTTGCTGCCCATTTGCAAGCAGAATGGAAGTAGTACACTGGCTGCATCATCATGAACAGATCACTGAAGACATCTGCTCAGTGAGCAGAGGTGGTTAGAAGAGCAAATGAGACACAGGACTGCAGAATAACATTGTGTGGATTTCTAGATGTGCTAAGAATTTTTTGATTATACTGAACTTGTCCATGCAAAGAAGGGCTTTGGCACCTCTGAAAACAGTCTGCTGATGGAACACCGTCCAATAGACTATGGGGTCCAGATGTGCCCAGGCCTGTGTGGGCAGAGAGAGGACCCAGGCAACCTCAGAAGGTAAGAAATGTCCTGTTGCCCTGACTTTTGCAGTTCTGGATGTTATCATTCTTTTGTAACTGGTTCTCAGACATTCTTTGTAAACACAGCCATGTTATTGTAACGGTATCTTTTTATTTACATTCCTTTCTCCTGGGCACAGAAGTTTGATGGACATTTCCTTTGACCAGTGTGATTGAGGGGAGGCTCTTTGTCTCCTCCAATCCACAGTGATTTATAAGATACATATATAATAAAGACGGGCAAGGCCCGACACACTTGTTCCTTGATCTCAACAGGTGTCTGTCTCCTTCTTTCATGTCGTTACTGCGACAATGTCCCACCTCAAGTGTCCTGTCTCTGTATGTGCAGGCTGTGCACTATCGCGGCTGGAATGCTGGAGACGCAGAAAGAAGAGCCAGAGACAGCTGTGTTCAGGTTCAGAGGAAAGAAAGGAAGGGGGCAAGACCCACCTTCTTTATTCTTAAATACTCTTTTAGAAATTAGTAGTCATTGGAGGAAATCAGCTCTTCCTCCTTCAACTACAGTGGTCAAAGAAAATGTTCATCAAAGATCTGTGTCCATGGGAAAGGAATGCAACGACAAGATAATTCTACAATAACATGGCTATGTTTACAGAACAATAACCTTGAGAACTAGCTAGTATGGAACTAGCTATTTTTAACAGCAAAAGTAAGGCAACAGTGCACAGACTGCTGTTTTCAGGTGGCTGTTTTGGCAACTGACACCTTTATAAGCAAAACACTGACAGAGAAATGTCTGTAGCAGGATGAGAAAAAAAGTAATTGTTCCCACAGAGGCTAAGTGGACACTGCCTGACCAGGAGGAAAGAAGTTGTTGCTGGCCTAGACCTTCCTTCTAAAAGGAAGGCTAAACCTCAACTCTGAACTGAAGTCTCCCACTGTCCTCTGAGATGTCATTTTTCCCATGATGGGACTAAATATATTCTAGCTTCCTAGAAACAGTTGTGCAGCCACTCATAGCTCAGTCATCTTCTGGGTTCAGTTCTTACATAATCCAGTTCTTCTGTCCTACCCAGAGTCTGGAAGCTTTCACTGCCTGCTGTCAGCACATTTCAAGACACACTAACTTAAAGTAAGACAATATTCTCTTAGTGTTTAATTCACCTGGCTGGCAAGTGCCAAGGGAGTCATGTCATGTTTACATATGGCTTTTTGTTTTAAAGTAGCACCTCTCATGTGACATAGTCATAAATTACTTCCTGGTTTAAATAGAGACTGAAGTGAGATAAAACCATTCTCAGTTTTCCAAAATAGCATGCTGACAATATTCACACAAAGAACAACTTAAAAATATATTGTTTGCATATATCGTCCCGCTTAATGGTAGCAGATATTCCATTGTTTAAGATAACAATTGCAATAAACAAGATGTACTAACACCATGCAACACTGGCTTCAAAAGCCTTGCCAATCATACCAAAGATAAATTGGTTTCCTTAACTTGGTTTGGTTGCAACTTTTTACCTTTGTAAGAAATGCAATAATTTCAATATTGCAAATACCTTGTTACATAAGCTAATTTCTTAAGTTTCTTATTTAAATTGTTGGGAGCAGAACACAAGACTTGAACAAGTGAGAGCAGTGGCTTTGAAAGGGGGGTGTTGCTCTGACTGTCACTCTGCCCTGAGTCTCACTCTGAAACATGCACATTCCCAAACTCCCATGCAGACTATTAAAAACACTTTCTGTAGGAATGTTGGAGCAAATCAGCACTAACTACCAGATTTCTTCCTACAGCAGATAGTGAGGTAGGGCCAAAGAAAGGGCAGGCTGAGTGTTATGAATCTCAGCCAGGAGTGAGCAAGTTGAGAGTCTTGTGATTTCAATTAGCAGTTAATTACTGCCCACTTGTGGCACAATGACAGGGGCTTGGTTGGGCTGGTTGGAAAAAACCCGTAGAAAGACAGCAGATACCCAGCTGTAACTGCACCAGGTCTCTATAATTTGATGGCGACATGATGGTTTCCCTTCTCTTCCTCTGTCAGGGAAGATGTCCTCAGCAAAGCAAGGACAAAGCTGAGTAGCTGGAAGACATGTTATGTAAAATATGCTTCTGCTGCAGAGATTGAAACAGTTAAACATTTTGTGCAGCACCAGCACATCACAACATAAATACAACTCTGCAAAACAGAGACGCTTACAGTAAAGAATCCTCACAAAATCTTACTGTAAAAATCCTGATACAAAGACGTATTTTTATCTCTTATTTACAATGTAAAATTGCGTACCTATCCTCAGTTGAATAAGTTAATTGTGTGCTAATATATAAACTGTTAACAGATATTGTTTCACAAGTGGTGGGTCTGTATTTCTTCCAGTCAGTACATAGGGGTGAATGAACTATCCCTTTATATATCTGACTAAACCTAAAGCAATTTTATCAGCTTAATATTACACAAGTGCTTTAGGATAGTAATACTAGCTTCTCCCTGCAAATCAGGAATTTAAAAGCTCTAAAAGCAAGGCTTGTGAAATATAGAAAAAATTTTACAGCCTGAAATGTTTAACAGTTTTATGAAATGAGCAGCTATTGCAGAGTGATTTGTTGTTTTAAAAGCTGTTACACAAGATCCTGCTGTTAGCATCAGAGTACATCAAGGAGCTTTCAATTCAGAGGCTTCAAGAGGCTAGAGCCTGGAAAAATTCAAGGGCAAGGACAAGATTAGTGAAGGGAGTGGTATGGCATTATGTCAGTCCTAGAAATATTGCATCTGTTATGCGTAGCTCAGCTCAGCAAGAGCAGCTTTGCCAGAATTGTTTATATGCCTTTTCAGAGAATCAGAGAATAACCTAAGCTGGAACGGGCCCACAAGAATCATCGAGTCCAACCCCTGGCCCTGCACAGCACCATCCCCAAGAGTCACACCATGTGCCCGAGAGTATTGTCCAAACATTTCCTGAACTCTGTCAGGCTTGGCCTGACACTTCCCTGAGAAGCCTGTTCCAGTGCTCTTTACAAACTGTCAGATTTTGTTGTTTTCTTCCTCAACTTACAACAGGGAAACTAGAGTGCAAAACAATTAGGAAGCCTATTTTCAAAGGTGTTGAGTGCACTTGCTCCAGATAAAGCGAATGGGACCACTGCAAACCAGACTATAAATGGTAAGTCTGAAGCCATAACTGCCTGCTGTATTGGCAACAGGAAGAGAATCCAGAGCGCCTGTCCCCCAATTTTTGCTTTAACCAGCAGTTCTCACCCTTGTAATGACAGTTATTTTTATTTCCCTGGAAAAACAGAAACATTTGGCTTTTAACACTACTTTAATAATCGACCTGTGACCCCTTTGATCATTTTCCTAGCTCTTCTTTGTCAGAAAAAGGGGAACATTCTTCACAACAGTACTTCAATGAGATGGGCTGCTAGAGCACACATTTATTAGGGGCAGTCCCTACAATTGTTAGACAGATGACATTACATTGTGCCCCCATTATATCTGCCTCATCTACCTTTTTGTCTTGCCTGTCAGCAATTAACAGCTAAGTCAAGTGTATTTTCTTCAATTCAATTCAAAGTAAAATAGTCTTTAAAAAACAACAGAGAGAGCATGCAAGGTGTTCATGTACTACTGTGATAAGTGTAGAACAAATTAATTGGAAGGCTACTTTGCAGCTATGGGCCCAGTCCTAAACCCTACTACTGATATGGACTCTGCCTTCGGAGAAGTTTGACCTGAAAAAGCGAGGATTTGCAAAGTCTCCGTGGCAGGAAGTACCCTTTCAGAATTTCTATTGATTTTTTATGTTCCTGAACAGCAAGAGAGGGCTAGCTGCAAGAGCATAAGGCAAAAGTCAGTCATAAAGAACTGTTGTTTAGGGAAAATATACATTAGTTAAAGAACTCTAAGTAAAAATAAGGATAAATTTAATGGAATAGAATATTGGATAGTCAATATTCTCTAGGAATCACTGAAATGGGAGCATTCACATGACCTAGCATCTTATAATAACACAAGCTAAAATATCTGAAAATAATGAGCCATAATAATTGATTCCAGCTGTAATGAAAATATAACTTACTATTTCTATTCCAGTCCTATTTGTCATTGGCCTTGACTTGGGAGTGATAAAAAGAAGACATGACATTAAACAGAAAGTGTTGGGCAAATTATGATCTCTAGGCAATGCAACATCCATGGCTTCTGAATTTGAATTTGGTCTGATTGTGCTTTCAAAGCTCATTGCTGTAAATGGAATCACGAGACTGAAACTTGAGGACTTGAATCTGGACTTGAGGATGAAATAGATTCCAGTGGGAGAGGGTAAGAATGTAGTCCTTGCCAATGAGAAAAGCTATTGCCAGATTTCACCTGGAAAAGAACAAGAATGATGATGCCAGACTGAAGAAGACGCAGAGCCACAACTAATATTCAGTGGAATATTTCTGATCTGTTAAAGGAAAGTTAAGAACTCTAATACAGACTTCACAGGACTGAACTGTGCATGAAAATCTCTGCAATAGAATTTAAGGAATAAAATATCAATTTTTCCTTCCAGAAGGATCTCACTTTCGAGGTATAGAGACAGAAATTTTAGTAATTTGGGTGCAAATGTGCCTGGAGATAATAACATGAGGTATTTTTTCTATCAGCTACTAGCTGAAAAGAAATAAAAGGTTAGTTTTGCAAAGAATGAGAACACAGTAGAAAAACTAGCTATAGAAAATTAACCCAAGCAGAATGATCTGTAATTAACTTGATCTAAATAAAATGAAACTATAAAGGTAAATGTGTAATTGAGATTCTTTAGGGCAAAAGAGGACATTTTGTTAAAAGAAGAGGAATGTAAAGTTCACTCTATCGAGAAAGTATGGAGAGAGCACCTGGAATTTTATTGGGATACATACTTTAAAATACAAAAAAAAAAAAAAAAATAAATCCAAAACCTGAATCTCGAACAAGAAAAAAATGAGAGAACAATTCCAGGCTTGCAGACATCAAAAGAATGACAATAAAAATATTAAGAATAAACATGTATTTAAAATATATGTATATATATATATATCAGTAAACAAGGCTAAATTAACTAAGTACTGGAAAATGGTAAACAGGAAGACTGTACTTAAACAAAATGTTTCTAATAGATGATGTGTGAATGTGATTGAAATATTTTATTAGATACTGATACAGACTTAACCAGAATTTTGCACAAATCCCTAGTTCTTAACACAAACCAGTTTCTAACCAAGTAAGCAAAGATGAAGTTGGTGGGATGATCTCTTGAGGAGAGGCTAGGAAAATCCAATTTGTTTAGTAAACCAAAGACTGAGTGAGGATCCAAGAGCATCTTGCAAGGTTATCTGAAGATCAAACTAGAATTAAAAAAAAAACAAAAAAGACTTGTCAAAGGGGAAAACATTGTCCATAAATAAATTTACAATGGAAATGTGGATCCAGTTTCTACTCATAAGCATAAAAGTGAGAATAGCTTCCCTGTGGGAGTTCTGAGGCATAAAACCTGATGTTTATAACAGTAATCCTATGATTTTTAATATCAAAAAGTGAAAATCATTGGATAACATGAAGAAATGTCCTCTAGCTTGTCTGTTCCTTAGTTTCCTGATGTTCCTGGTATTGTATAGTTTTGCTGTGACTCTGCACTGATCTTTATCATTTACTTATTCAACATGAGATGGACTGAGAAAAAGACCTGCCACTTTAACATACTGCATAACTAGCCTACAAATATATTTCTATGACATAGTGAGGCCAAAAATTTCTCAAGGGTCAGAACAATAGTCATTCATGAAGATAATGAGCACAGTCACTGCTGCTGCAGAGAAACAAGGCAGGGGGAAAAGCAATATGAAAAAAAAGGGGTTGAAAAAAATAATGTGATTGAACACCAACATTGCTGCTTATGTTCACAAGCCAGCTACTAATAAATTGATTCATCATTATCCAGTGTTTCTAGCACCTTCGTCAGAAGCACCTAGCCTTACTCAGTTTCTAGTAAGAGTGTACCAGTTTTAGATGATTCTTTGAAGTAACTTGTTAGAGCACATTTTATGTAGTTTCTCCATCATCTTTGTTTAGAGGGAGAAAATATGAGACCCTTCTGTGTATCAGAATGGAAAATTATGGAAAATTAAGGGATTCTGGTAGTTCTGGCAGTTGATGCTGAAAACAATGGAGAAATAGTAACAAACAAATCAAGCTGAACCTGATGTTCCTGTTGTGTTTCTTTTTGGTTTTCTTTTTTTTCTTTCCATCACTTGTACATGCAGGGATGAAGATGTCACTTTCTTCCTTTAATGCAAAAAGTTTAAGTACCCATGGTGCACAGGTGTAATTATTAGTAGCTGTGCAAGACGTAAAGCGGTGGAGAATGAGAGTGAAATATATATATTTTAAAAAAAATTAGAAAATTCAACAATGAACATTATTTCCCTTCCGCATGCTTCTAGGATTGCAGCAGTAGTCATAAAGTATGAGACAAAGTTAATTACTCACCAAACTAAACAATAAAAGTGTAACCTTTACTCAACACCCAAGACTAAGAAGTTCATAAATAATGGACAAAGTAATTCAGAACGGCAGGAGTATGAAAAAAAGTTGAAATAATTTCAGTGTATATAGCTTCTGCAATAGTCAATACTTCTTTGTATTTTAACATCTTACAGTTCCAAATGGGTTTCTGCCTTAGTTTAGATGCATTTTTCTTACTTAAATTCAAGGCACATGCTTTCCCTTGATTTGATTATATACTCAAAAAAGATATCACACGTTTAACCACGATACGAAGAGCCTACATTTCTTCTTAAAAATAGAGCACAAATCTCAAACTTTAAATATCAGTTTTCCAGAAGCAGTTCATTTAAACCAGATTGAAAAAGAAACCAAAACAAAAAACAAACAAATCCCCTAAAAACAAAAAAGAAAATGCAACCAACCAAATAGACAAAGAAAACCAAAGCCACTGACTACATGGTCTAAGATAGTTTTCAAAGGAAATACTCTATGTTGAAAAATATTAAAAAGAAGTTAGAAGTAGAAATTACTGCAGTAAGTCATGGGCTCATTTTCTACCCAGTAAAAACTAGATAAAGCAGAGTCTGGAAATGATAACTAACTCTAACTTATGTCCTTTTTATGTGTGCATTGAAACAATTTATTATTCATATAAAATGGTGGGAGAAAAACCTGCCACTCACACTGTCTGTGTGACAGCAAAACATCTTCTCACAAATAACAGGAGGCATTATGGTTAACAATTTGCACAGAAACTTAGAGAAATCCAAAGCTGAAACACCTGTGAGCTTGATTTCAAAGGCCTTTGTTTTTGACACACCAGAGTATACTGGAAGATACTCAGGTGGATGGACCTAGTTCTGTTTGGATTCCAAAAATGTTAAATATTTCCAAAAGGGTTTTTTGTGGTTTTGTTTTGGTTTTGGTTTTGTTTTTTTGTTTTTTTTTTTTTAATGGGGGAACTGTCATATGCCTCACTCTCCCCAGTGTTTATCACAGCTTAGACTAATCTGTGACTCAAGAAAAGGCTTTAATGTCTTTTAGTTGTCTTTAATGAGACAAGAACTCTTAGTGACATTTTTATCTCCTTCTATGGATATCTACATCACTTTTTACCAAACTTACTGAGCCAGGAAAAAGTCAAGATACAAGTTCTATTCTGTTCTCTTCTTCCCTTTAACTGATACGTTGCTGATGGCTCACACAACCTCAACCTCACTGATGACCCTTGTCTCTAAGAAGATATCCAGTTGCTTCTTTCTTCCCTGAGTGACACTTTTTGAAATATAAAACAGAAGGGAATCATGTGGTGACTGCTGTGGACTATAAAAATATGCTACAAAGACTGCTTCTGAGTGCTGCTTGAGAGCTGATGTCTTAAATTATTACTTTTACACACCAATGACAATAATGTTTGCATTGCAAGAAACTTCAAAGCTTTGGGTTGTTCTGAACAGAAAAAATAAGTGTTCACCTAAAAATACCATAATAAAATGTCTTGACTCATTTGGCAATAGTATTATTTGAAGGATATATTTTTCTGTACACTTTGGCAAAAAGGAAAGATACAAACTCACAACAGGTTTGATTTTTATTTATGTTAAAAAGAATTTCTCCTGAAAATTTCTGAAGTTGATAGCTATTGCAAGGAGAATTAAAGATGCAGGCAGTGGTTTTCAGATTGACAGAAGCAATTGTCTGGAGCAAGAAATCTAAATTATATCTATTTGATAAAAATTAAGAGAATGCTGATTAAATTATTGTTACAACAAATGAGATGGTTTGTGATGACAATTTTATAATTTGAGGAAAAAATGCAAGAGAGCAAGAACCTAAAGAAAAAAAACTTAACCAAGAGAAGTTAAAATATAAATTTCCCATGGATATAGCACAGTTTCTATTGGATTCCAATGGGAGTTAAACACATTAAAGCAAAGGTTATAACCATAACTCAAATGGCAGCTTCCACTGATTAAAGAGAAAAGGCTTGGCCAGCATTCAATAACCTTGACAAGGACATTTCAAAAGAGATTGACCCCATAGAATTTTTTGGTGTATTTTTTCTGTGAAGAATTTACATGGTTGGCACTGCACCAGAAAATGACACTACACGAAGGCAAGGGACACTCAGCAGTGGATATGCTCAGTGCAGTGATGCTACTGAATCATACACATGTACTAGAAATAAATGGCTTCCTCAGTCCAACCCCAGCTGTAGGATAAGCCCTATACTATGTCCCCAAGCCTTTGCACAGCCCAAACCTTTCCAAATAGTTATTGCAGCTTAACACTTTGCTCCAGCAGTTACTTTTCAACTCCACTCCATCTGCAGCCCTCGACACCCTGTTGTAGCACAGGAAGTACAAATTGCCATAAGTAGCGAGAATAAATCCCAGTACTAAGGTTGACTTGTTTTGAGCTGGGTTTAGCTTGTTTAAACTGTGATAGCAATTGTCTGGCAAGTATGTAACTCTTCCCTAAATTGGTTCCAGCCTTCATTTAATTTTGTGCAACGATGTGGTTAATGGTTATTGTTAATACCAGTGCCCAGTAGCTGTGTTCTGTGGCATACATTCTAGAATAAAATGTGCAGTGGAAGAGCACCGACACCGGCAGATATCAGAGGTCCCCTACAGTGAACACAAAGCACAGTGGCAGCCACTGGTCACAGCTGGAGTGCAGCCCTGCAGATCAGGGACAACAAAGACAAATCAAATAAAAATGATAAGCAATGAAAGGAAAGAGCATATACAGATTAGACATAGATAGATAGATGATAGATTAGATAGATATTAGCTTTAGATATAGATTATATAGATATTGATAGATATATAAATATGTCATGTCAGGAAACAAGAGATTAATAATCCCCAAGGAGACTGCAGGACTGAGAAAGAAGGCATCACTGTGACCAGTATCAAACCCCTTTTGGGAAAACCATTCAGGGCATCACTGACTCTTGATATCCTCATTCCCTTCTTCTGGAAGGATTCTGAAGTGGTGACATGATGACTCAGAGAGTGAGTGACTATAAAATCCGTGAAACAACCAGGTAGGTAAGAGGAAATTTGTCCTTTGCAGGTTTGGTTTGTTTTGTTTTAATTAGTATTTTAACTGTGTTGTAAATAAGGTGGGTTTCTTAGTGTTTTTTTCCTGTGTTCCTTTGGACTATGACTGTTCTTATTATTATTGTGTCTGGGTTTACAACAACTATTTGTTTTATATCTTAAGAATATAATGAGACTAACAATAAATTATTGTCAGCTGTGTTCCCTGTTTGCCCATAATAAGATTTTGAGAGCTATATGAATAGGTGTATAGATCAGTTTTGTGACAATGAAATCGTTCTGTGGAATTAATCTTTTCTAAATGGCAGTGTAGGGATCTGCAACAAGGCTGATGTCCTTAGAGTAATGGAGTTCAGAACATGATTCATTCAGAAAACACAAACATTATCTTTCAGATAAGATGGATTGCATCAGATACATTACTGACTATATAAACTAGATAAACTCCATTGAGTATTAAGTGGTTAGACTAACTGTAAGTCCTGTAGTGGAGATGCTCACATTTAGTCACAAAGACAGTACCCTTAAGACCCCATTGGTCATTGTCCAGGCAAAATCATATTTGCATGGGATGCTTCATCTGGCTGATGGAAGAAAAAAATCAGCAATAGCTGCATGCAGGAGATAAAGCAATGAAGTTTGCCTGAACACTTCTGCTGTTGGGATGGGTCTGCATCGCCGCTGTGGGAATAGGTTGAGGTGCTGTTAACCCCTACATCAGTTACCATTGGATGAAGACACAACATTTTTCCTTAGTCAGGGCCACATGTATCTATGGCAAGTTATAAGTTCAGCCATTCCTTTCTTCTGAACAAAACAAAATTCAAAAGACTGAAGGCTGGAAATTATTTGTGGAAACAAATTTTAAGAGGAGAAAAATATACATCATGTTTGAATACTCACTTTTTAGTCAGTATGAAGATTGTAGGAGAACTTCTTTGGCATTGGTTTATGAAAACAGAACATTTTGTTCATAGGCATCAGTAGAAATGCATGTGGAATAACAAAGCACTCAACTCTTCTTTCATTAAATTTCTGGACGCTACCCACAACATGAAAGTGAACCCTGCTATGATTAAAGGCTTATGACTTTGTGTGGATTGCTAACACAGTATCTAATAAGTTAGTGTCACTCCCAGTGTGGAAAGTAGCCATGCCCCTAACAGACTCCTCACAGAAAATGACTACTTGTATTAAAGAAGGTACAGAGCATTTTTCTGAGGATGGGAAAGGCTATGAAGGTTTTTTTTTTCAAATCCACATGCACAGTATGTGATACTGAGTGCTCTTGATTCCTGTCTGCAGCAAAAGTCAAATAAATTACCGCCAACATGGTAAGACTTCAGCACCTTTCTCAGAATTGCATCCATTTTCTCCTTTGGAGTAAGAGGTCTCTGGATATGAATTTCATCAAATAGGAACAACCACACATAAGATGCACTGGAGTCTATCATTCTGGTTTCTAACTTTGTATTTCCTGTCCATGGGACCATGCCAAACCAACTCCCTTCATTTCACAAAGTACAATGTCAAACCTCATCAGCATTGTCCTGCCACAGTCTATCTTTACTGTTCTATAGGTGAGTTAGCAACACTCATTTATGGAGGGTTTTGCTTTTTTAATGGCAGCTTTAAAAGGTTCTAAATTGTTCAGATTTTATTTTCTTTCTTTTTTGTGGAAGGCATGGAGGAGGGAACATGTGGAGGAGGCCTGTTAGCCCTTCCTGTATTGTTTCATATTTCATTCAGGGATGGCATTTACTGCAGCCAAGCCAACAATTTTTTCTCTCCAGGTTCATTTTACCCTGAATGTTTAACTGCAAATATTTGAAAGCACTTTTCATAACTTTGTTAATCCATATTAGTTGTTTGAGTTTTGGGGTTTTTTTTTTCACTTTTGACACCTAAATTCCACCATAATGAACACAGAGGATATCTATCGTGCTGCCTGCCTCTGCTTTGAATACCTTTCACTCCTGTGCTGCACGTTTCCTCAACTGTCCTTGATTCTAATCAGTTTTCAGCAGCTCATTTGTCTTTCTCTCAAGGATTTCAGTGATCAGATCCTGGCTTTTCCCTGCTGACACTTTCTGAACACGTCTTCACAGGTTTGTTTACTCAGTGAGTACCGTGATGGACTAGTTTTTATTCATTTACCAAGATGCTTTCTGCTACCTCTGTGTATAAGCAGAGATAAATTTAAGTCATACACAGTAATACAGTCAGTGAAAACACAGGAAAGAATTCAATAGAACAAAATGATGAATAAGGAATCATTAAAAAGATGGGGTTTGTAACAACAGTTTTCGACCATTTTTATACCCAGGCATGATTATCAAAACTGTAGTTATCCATGAAGTTGACTGAATGGGCAAGAAAGGTTTTTCTATCAGAAAATGGGCCAAAAAAGTAGAAACCACAAGAAATTAAAATTATTTCAGTCAACTTTTTCTTCATAAACAGATTTTTTAACAAATCAAATACAAGAAAATTTTAATGTTCTTCCTTAGCCCAAAGTTATTAGGTACAAATTTCCTATTATGGAATGATGAAATTTCCATTTGAGGAGTTTTGAAATTGTTTCAGAAGAAGTTTGGTACCTTCAAAAAGAATAAATAAATGGAAAATAATTTCATCTTTTGCAGTGTTCTTCCACTTTTTTCCATGGGGATTACTTGCAGTCCAACAAACTGATAACATTCTCCAGGATGAAACCCTGGTTCCAAATAAAAGTTTTCTGTGCCTAATAAAGGAAATATTCTAGTGAAGGGAAGTTAATTTGGAAAGAAACTAAAGCTTAACATTTATTAAAGCTTTGCATTTATTATTCTGTATATATTTCTACCTGTGTGGTGGTATCCGTGTGGGCACAAGACACTATGGGTGCAATACCAGTCTCTACTTAATTTTTTTGTTTATCCTGTGCCTTATGACAATTAGTCTGTTGTTTTGTGAGAAGGAGTTCAAAGGCAAATACTCAGCACTTCAAGTTTGAGATGAGTCCTGTCTTCTTGAGCAACTTTCATTATTCCAATGTCACAGGGTTGTCTTGAGTGGTTACACGCTCAAATATTCCTCTAGCCAGCTGACTAAAGGCTCCCAGATGCAATACTTCTTCTGCAGAATACTGGCACCAACAAAGAGGACTTGTCACACCATGATGCAGTCCTCAAAGCCACAAATTTTCCTCTGCTTTGAACTTAAGACAACTGCCTGGTAGCAAGACCATATCAGCAGTGAATTGGCAGGAGAGTGTCAGTTTTCTTAAATTACTGTTATAAAGTAAAGTCTAAGATTGCTGTTACCATCCTATATTTTTAAGGTAAGTGATGGTTCTGTTCAGAATTTTTTTTTTCTGAAAGTCTATCTCAAGAGAGAGAACATTTCTTTGAAACCAAAAAGGCATAAAAAATAAAACATCCATTAAAATACTCTGGCTTTGATGCTATTTTTCTTTTTCTTCATTGTCTTTCTTTTGATTAAAAGTTTGAGTGTTTTCAAAAAAAACAGTAAAGTTTCCAGTTTTCACTGCAAATCAGATTTTTAAAAGGGAAAAGAGGGGGAAAAGGATATTGTTTCTAAGAAAAAGTGTTTCCCTAGCAGAGTCCAAAAAGAAGCCGTTCATTCTGCAGGAAAGCACACACAATGCCTGCGCTTAACAGAATGGAGTCTCATTTTCCCCAGGAGAATTGCATTATGTTGAGTTTCCAGTCTGTACTCAGTGGTGGCCCCATACAGCAGTCAGACACCACTGCACTCAAAGGGGGAAAATGGAAGGTCATTTTCACTATTATTCTTTCCACCTTGAAGATTTCTCTATGATGGAACCAGTCCACTGTAGCTAACCCACTGCAAATTATCTTTTAAGAATTAGAGTTTAATTAAAGCACTTACAAGAACTATCTGTGTTAACCTCTAAATATAGAGTCAAAACCTTGAAATAGCATTACTCAATCCTTAAGAGAGGTCACCTTCATCACAGAATGCAAAATAACTAGCAATACACCAGTGAGGTGCTAAGTACTTCCTTCAAAATGGATCTTGAATGTACTCAGCCCATGCCAGGTGTGAGCCTCTCCCAGTAACACATACTTTACATATGCAGCCTATATATTGTGGTGATTGGTTTGATAATAGCTGCAGATAGGGAAACGTAGGTAATTTAACTTGCAAATTCAAAGGTTAATCAGGACTGATTTAAGACACAGAGCCATAAGCTCCTTGTTTTGAAAATGATTCCACAACTGATCCAACATTTGAGACACCAGTCCAAACCTCCATGTGTCAGGCAGTGACTGCACATAGTTAACTATTCCCAGGATCCAGGCATGCAGAGTTGCCCACAATAGACTGGACCTTATTACCCTGATGTAACTGTATACCACTGTTCTGCCTAATCCAAAGCTCATGGAAGTCAATAACCCTAAGGAGTTCATCTACTTTTTAAGTTCACCATTTCTTCAGAGGTTCTTATTCCTGTAAGTGTTTTTCTTAGCCCTTCACAATGGCAGAGATAGCCAAGCAAATGCTTTGCAGGCTGTGACTTACAACCAGACCTGTTTACGTACTCACTCTCCATTCCTTGTGGCTTCATGTGGTCAGAAGCTCTAGAGTCAGATGCAGCAGAAGAGTTTTGAATTAAGTCTAAGTGTGCCTACAGAGATTAGATAGCAAAGAATGGGCTCTGAATTTCCAGTAGGGCGTTTCTGTGGCACTAATTATCTTTATGCATAATTTTCTGAAACTATATTTACTCTCAGTGAGATTAAACTTCCAAATGCTGTTTTACATCACAAACAACAAAGATAATCTAATTTCTGCTTGTTGAATAAGCAACAAAACATTAATTATGAGGAGAGACAATAAAAAATTTCTAACAAATAGGCATTTCAATAACGTTGGGAATTCATAGACCTTTCCATGAAGAACCAGAGACTGTCAGCATTTTTTTGTGCAATCATGAGCTTGATTACATGAGTCAGAGAAAACTATCAACCCTTTTGTTTTTGAATTCATTTTGGTATTATTTATTGCTATTTACTGCAATTAATGATCAGAGCTGAAGAGAAGGTAATATCTGAGAAGAAAAGAAACCTCTTGTCACTGGCCAGTTTATTAAAGTCAGCGATTAAAGCAAGAAAAGATCAATGGAGTTGTGACAGAGACCTTAAAAGTCATTGTAATTCACTTCAGTGCCTCTAAGAAGGCTGTAATTTTTAATCTTACAAATGTAACTTTTCAGCCTAAAGCCTGAGACACCCATCTAATGTGTCAAAAAGGATTTCTCATCTTTCTCAAAATCCTAAGTTCAGTGTACACATTCACTTGTTGTGGAATGACTGCAGTCTCACAAGCATCCTTTCGTATACACTCGTAGCTCTGTTGACATTCCTGTGCTTCACCACTGCCTTGTCACTTCTGCACACACAGAGTTTGGTATTCTGTCAGATTCAAAACTTGCAGGCTGTTCACTTCCTTTCTTACTTGTTAATTGTGTCTCTTCTGAGCACAATATTGTAGGCTGTTTTCTGGTGTTTCATAATGTTTGGAACAGAAGCACTGTATGTACATTAAAAAGAGAAATAACACCATATTAAAATTATAAGGAAATCATCTAGTGAATTATTATTAAAGCACCAGACAGTAGCAGTACCAGAGGATAACATAATTTTGTCCCATAGGGCTCATTACTTGAAGATACAACTGAAAGAGAGATATTACTTGTACAGGCTCACCAATGTTTGTCACAGTCTTACACACATGAAATCCTGAGTGCTGTTTCTGAGTGTCTTCAATGCTGGGCTGAGCAAAGCAGTGTTCTGCAGCTCACACAGTCCCTCTCTTCCAAAGCACCGGCAGGACACCATCACTGGTGGAAAACACAGCTTGAAAACTTTGATTTTTCTACCTTTTTTGCTCAAACTAAGGTCAAGTGGGAGTTGACACAGTTTTTCAGTGAAGGAAGAATTTTTCAGGAAGAATGAACTTTCCCAAGGGACTGAAATTACTTGCAAGTTCTGCTCAAATTTAGTCTGTAACCCCATAGTAAAGAGAGGGGAAAACATGGAAACATTCAAATGTTTGGATTTATTTTGCTGTTGCTTTTAAGATTCCCATATTTGATAGTGTTAACTAACAAAAACATGCATAAAAACTGAGGTAGAATGCACCCTAAATAACACTTACTTTAGTTTTCCTCCAAGTCCTATTTTTGTCTACTGGAACATTAAAAAAATGAGTAAGAAATTTGATTTTAATGCTGTGAATAACGAAAGATTTAAACAAGCAATTAACTAATCATAAGATCAAGAGCTGTTTCAGGCATCTTACCTGGTGATCTGTGTGAAATGCCACAGGAATGTGAAAACCTTTGTTAGTTACAAACCAAGTGAAAAAAATAACATGCTATGTTTGTAGCAGTGTTCTGGCAGTGTACTTTTAAGCTGTCAAATAGGAAAAAGGGCAATGTGACAGAGTGAGTCAGCTGGAAGAGATACAGTGTTGTGTTCCTGAGTCACACAGGAAAAACACAGTCCTCCGAGACTGTGGTCACCTCCTACAAAGGGTTGCACTCTGCCTGACTTGAGCTCCTGTTTAGCTCAAGGGCTGGTTTCAAACAGCCAACACATCACTGCAACAAATCATGCCTACACTCTTCCCTGTGCCTGCTTGGACTTGGCCAAGTGTAGCTCTCCCTGAAGCTCCTTGCAGTGCCAGGGGCTGTTTATCCTCCTCCTGCTGAAAGTCTCACCCAAAGCACTTCACTACCTATGCCCCCAAACCCTCAGAGATAAGGACATTTCCTATTTATGGTATCAGTATGAGAACAAGAAACATGAGTATTTTATCAATGAGTCATAAACATTCTCATTCTCTCCATTATTCTTCTGAAAAGCACATTTGCAAAACCTGTTTCAGAGTTAAAAGGATGTGCACACATGCTTAGGGACAACTTGCATGCAATGACCAGTACATTTATAAAGCATTTAAATATTGACATAAACACTGTAGTCATTTGTCAAAAAGGACTCAACTTTGTAATCATTCAGTTGTTGAAAACAGCTGATAACTTGGAGATGGTAGCCATAAAAAGGCAGGAACTAAGGGTGTGACATTGAATGTGGCATTATGTAGGGAGGAGATGAGTGAAAGAGCACGTTTACAGAAGAGATTAACCTTTGTGTAGGATTCAAACCAGTGATGTAAACAAACAATCAATCAAACCTGTATCAAAAAGAGGTATCTGGGGTCCAGCAGAAGGTTTCATAATGAGTGAAGGATGAAGAAAAAGAATAAGGAATTGGTAGAATAAGCGTATGCCCAAAGAGTACGTCTATCCATATTATAAAAATACTTTTCTTCCATTAAGTTTAATTTTATTTATAGATAGAAATGATTGCTTACAAGCTATTAATAATATTTAAATGCATTTCCCTCTGTCCACAAAACACCTACAGATTTCCTGTGCAAGACAGGTTTTAGATTAACGCTGGCTCTGGGTGCCTGCTCGAGGCCACTCAGCATTAGTCTAGGAGTGACCCTGGTTTTCTGGGGGCTGCCACTTGCAGCTTCCCCAAACGCAGGGCGTCATCTGGCAGCTCTTTTAGTTCTGGCTCCTCTGGGTGAGAGCGAGCCCCAGGCCGATGTTACGGGCGCAGGCAAGGATACAGGCCAGAGAGAAGGGCCCTGGTGTGATTTCCAGCTCTTTTATTTCCCGGGGAGAAGCAGCAGGAAAGGCAGGAGAGGGTCTGGGGTCTGGGAGAGGCGGCGCGAGGATCGGGAAGAGCTGGAGGCTTCAGGGACCAGAGACGATAGGCAGGGGGACAGCAGGGGATTTATAGGGATACAAGCACGGGAGAGTAACCAATTGGGGTACAAGGATTTACATGGAACCAATCGAGAACTGAACAGCAATGAAGTTTCTAGAACTTAACCTTACAGAGAACATTAAGTACTACCATAATTAACCAATGAACTGAAACATGGTAATGAAGTTGCGAGGGGTGCTGGGGGTAAGCCAGAAAGCTCACCCTGACCAAGGAGTGTGACTCAGACGGTGGCAACCTCAGGCTGAATCCACCAGTCTTCAGCCTGTGGGGCTGTGGCTTTTGCCACATATGCTGCCACATTAGATCACTATGATATGCTACATTTTTTAATCCCAATAACCTGTTGTACAAGTGTGTTAATTAGAGCTTCATTATATGAAATGCTACAACCCCAGTATTAGTAGATCTAGAATTCACTCTTCCCAAGAGTCTCAGTGAAGGTGGCAGGACTCTGTGCATGACTAAGTACATCACACTTCCATGTCCTGCACTATGGTAAACTATAGACACTGTCCACAGTTAATCCTGGATTTTTTGTTGGTTTATACATGATTTCCCAGTGCAAAGTTGGATTGCTTTCTTTTTGTTTAGTGTCATGATTCATGATTGTATTTTGTACCCCAACTCCTTTTTTATACAGTCATATAAAATGATGAGCACAAAAGGGGCTCATACCAATGTTTATACCAATATTTTCAATTGCAATGGAGCCTGAGATTAAATTTTGCAAGTTTTCAGCTCCCTTATGAAGTTGATAATAAATAATAATTTAAAATAACTATGCTGTTTAAAAAAAAAAAAACTTCAAAAGTGTGTTGTTTTTATACAAGATTTCAACTAAATGTCAGATATGTAAGAAGACAGGCACCATTCACAACTTATAAGATTGATTTGATGGGAAAAGAAATATTACCTCTTTTTTTTACACAGACAATTGCAGAAATTTAACTCCTAACCCTTTAATCTGTGTTGAAAAAGAAAGCTGTCTCTGATAATTGCTTATAATAGAAGTAAGAAACCGATCTGGCAAAATTTACCGTCTGGATGCCACCAGTATCGCCAAGCCAGGCAGTTCAGCTCTGTTCCTGCTCCGGGGAGGAGGCACACTCGGGCTGGATGGGATTGCCTTCCTGCACACCCAGAGCCTTCCTGATGCTTTACTCACCGTGGGCTGCTCTGCTCTGGGTGGTACATGCAGGATGAAGAGCCCTGCAGCTCACACTGGTGCTCAGGTGCATCTGGGATGATGAGAATGAGGAAGCCAAAATCATCTACAGATCAAAAAAAAAGTACAAAACTGTGGTGAAAGCAGGAGATGAACAAGCCAATCATTTTTATGTCACTTTCAGAAGACTGAATAGCATACTAAAAAGGGTAAAGTTTATGAGTATTGCAGGATTGGAAAAAAGATTCCTTGACTTTACTATCACTGTGTAACTGATACAAGATGCAGGTCAGTGAGAGTTTATCAGTAAGTTGTGCTGAAAACTGAGAGCAGAGGAATTAGTTTGTCCTGTTAACTCAGCCTCAGAAGTGATTTATATTTTTGAAACTAGAGAGAATTTAGTAGGGGCATTAGATGCTATGTTACTATAATTAAGGGAAGTTTCTCTTGTAGGCTTAATTTTTTAAAAAATATTTTAAAAATTCCAGTCTCTATCCCCCACATACAGTAAAAATGTCTTGCTTGTATTAAAGTTCCATGACTCCAAACTGAGCTTCAGTACATTTGACAACCACAATAGTGCTCCGTATTTTAGTAGTATCATATTTAATGCATCTCTTGCTGTCATGAAGATGTAAATCCAAGTTGAAGGTTATAGTTTCAAATGACAATACAGAGTGTCTTTATTAAAAAGGTATTTTTCCAGTGGTGACACATGCACATCATTTGGAGGTTCTTCCTTTCCTGCCCACCTTCCATCAAGGATGCTAAAATAAGTCTGTCTGTTCTACAAATGGTAGATCATTCTCCAAGAAAGGGGGGAAATAGCAGTAGGCAAGGACAGATATTTTTCTCTTACAGCAACCAATGCAGAGAACATTCACAAAAAAGGAGTGCGCCAGCAAACATTAATAACCAGCTCATTTTCTTGTAGTGTTTGAAAGGAATTAGGTAAATTTCTGACACCTCATCTTGTTAGAAGGCTTCTTCAAAGAAAAATGTCTACATCTTAGATATTTTGCTCTGCAGGTAAGTAACTTCCAACAGATTAGGTTTATCACTGACAGGATCTTTTTCATATCAGGATAGCGGGATGTGTTTCTCCTGTTCAGTAGTAGCAGAACTTATCATAGACTGTTAGTGTGCAGAACAAAATGCCGTTTTTTATGAAACACACAGATCCAAAGGAGCTATAATCATAACACACCAGATAGGGAGCTGTCTGCTCTTTCAAAATTGAGTTTTATTGTGGATTTGTTAAGGAAGTTTTTGTTTGTTTGGGGTTTTTTTTTGTTTTGTTTTTTTGGTTTTTTTGTTTGTTTTTTTTTGTTTGTTTGTTTAAATAGAATTTCTCATCAGATATTAAGAATATACACCATTTTGGGGTAGGGTGTGTATTGAGGGAAGTACCAGCTGATCTCTGCAAGACTGAAACCAATTGGGCCACCGGGATTTGTGGGATGAGGATCACTACTAAGTGATGAGGAGCTAATGAAAGGGGCCCATATAGCTGTGTACATGCTAAAACCTGTAGGCTGGGACAGAAGAAAAATGAGGCCCAACAGAAAACTTGTCTTCAGGCTGGAAGATCAAATGAACTTTTTGCTGCGTGGCAGACTGAATCAAAGCCAACACAGACATGGAAAAACAGTTCCACATTTTCTTTTCCAGTCTACTGAGAATAATGAGCATGGGAGAGACCTGGCTGCCTGTAGACCAGTCTAGGATTACCACACTGCAGCATTATCATCACCTAAAGATTTTTCACTAACAGTACAATAAACAAATTTCTGAGCTTGGACTCATTACGACCAATATTTCATCTCACTATTTTTCTGTTAATGTCCAAAACTTCTTTGACAGATCAAACCCCACCATTTGCTAGACTAATTGTTGGTTGCTAAAATCAGAACTGCAATTTACCACTTACTATTGAATTCTTAATTTGGCAGTTTATGAAATTTAAGAACACATGAAAGCACATCACACATGAAAGGATGGGTGTTTAATTGCTTAACAGAATCGCTGCTGTGCAAAGACTGCAGATCTGCTGTCCAAGAGTGATCCCTCGGGCTTCTTCCCTCTCACTTCCAGAAGTGATAGCTATCATTTTAATAGAGCACTCTCCTTCCAGGAGTTTTCCAGACTGGTTTTAGTAAGTGTGGAAATTCAAACTTATGGAGTAGATCTAAGAGCAAATCAAAGTACAGTTTGAGAGCCTGGCACTCCTGGCTGTGAAATGAAAAGCTAATCTTCCACTGACTTTAAAGTCAGCAGAGCAGCTTCCAAAATAAGACAAAAATGCGAGACTTTAATTCTTCAAGAGTGAGATTTTTCACTGCCAGTAGCACCTATGCATCACAAGAGCTCCACCCGATGCTTAACTTGACCTCAGACATACACAGGCTGTCAGCTGGCAGTTTGTATGAGAAAATACCACATATATTTGTGAAAAGCCACATTGAAGACTGAAGGCTAACCCTTCTTCTGTTTTCATAAGCACAGTCTCATTGGATATGATAAATAGCATAAATGTAACCACCTTCATATTTCTGCAGATAATAAAGTCAAATTCTCATTTGGTATTGTCCTACTTCTAAAATTTTAATGAAGCATTATGATAAGAACCAATTTTCTCTTTTTAATCTAATCTGAACATAACAAGCTCAGAACAGCACAATTACTGTGCTATGGCATATATAGAAAATTACTCATTATTACTGAGCTCCAAAATAGAGAAAGAGAAGATTTCCAAAGGCACAAAATGTCGAAGGCTATAATTCCTCTTTGCACTAATAAGAAACCCTCACAGTGCCATTAACAAGTAATCAGCCTTTCAATATTTTAAGGTGACAAAAATAAAATTATAGAAATAAACAAATAATTTTATGCTGTATTTTTTGGTTTTGTTTTTGTTTACTCATTATTTCCAGATTCATATCTTTATATTTAAGACTTCATACTTCAGATCAAGGATTGCATCTATCTTGTCAAAGTGACTTTAGTCTGAGAAACAGCAATAGCAAAGCATATATATTCACATACTGAAGTTATTGATGGATTTCTGCTCTTTGTCAAATTAATTACCAAGCAGTATTTGATCTTCTGTGAGTTGATAAATATACTGGATCAAACATTTATAGACGAAAAGATTCAAGATGAAATGTCAGATATCATGGCTATCAGATTTGCTGCACACCTCAATGCCTCAGCCTGCAGGCACAGCAACCTGCCCAGATCTCAACCTAAAGTTAATGATCCCACCGTCTTTTCTACTCCATCATTTCTGATCCTCAGTGTCATCTATTTTTATTATAAGTATGATTGCGGTAAGACAAGGTTTCTGGCATGCCGCTGTTTATTCCAAAGAGGTCTTAAGGCAAGGAACAAGGAGAAAAAATAAGCAAGAGAACAGCATAGAAAACAAACAGCATCCTCACTGAAATGGAGGGCCTGCAGAGCACATAGCTAGATCTGATCACAAGCGCAGTGAGACCTACTGCCAGCAGCTTGTATGCTGTGATAATGACTTCTCCACTACCAGGCAATCTCAACCTCATGACTCTGCTTAATTCCTCCATGAATCGTGTCAAGGAGTCAGTACCCCCTCTGGCAGGGAACAAAAACCTATCCATATATTCCAAGATGTGAAGACTCAAGAAAAAAGATCCCTTTTTCCACACTCCACCATATTTCTGTAGATTCTCCCTCTAGTGCTTTCTGTCCAAGGTACAAGATCTCAAAATAATGAGAAGAAGCATAGAATAAACCATAAATCCTCACAAATACAAACCTTTGCTTGTAGACACTGAAATAAAGGCAAATAGAACAGAGGTTTTACAGGGTTGATGTCTGAAAGCTTATCATTTTGCAGCCTCTGAAGATCATGAGTGAACAAAGAAAGCTTCAGTCACTGTTTGTTGAGAGGTATGAGATTATGTTTTGGATATATGCCCACAGATAAGAGTTGGAGAAATACGTGATCAATGGTTACTATGCAGTCTTGCAAATAAACCCGTATTTTCTGGGGAGGTATAAAACAACACTTTTCCTTCTGCTCACAGTGAAAATATGCTCTGGTAAATTTAAACATCCTTAAACACCTAGCTGTCTTCTTGCTTTGCTCCTGGTGTGGTCTCTGTTGTGGGTAATACAGACAGCCAATATAGACATGGCTACAGGATTTTATGCCTCTGAGAAATTGATTCTGGCATCAGCAGCCTCCTCTCTCACCCTCTCAAGCATGTAACACCAGGGATATTGCACCAGGATAATGGTAAGGGAGGAGGCAATGAGAAAAACTAAAGGATGTAGCAACGAAGTGAACACCAGGAAAGAAAACAGACAGAACAAGGGAGAAAAATTGGCTTCTGGAATGTTCTGTTTCAATATTTTTGCAAAGGGGATAATTCTACACTGGGCAGAGGTGATGTTCAAATTAATTTTTCCTTTCACACTACCTTGTCCTACAACTGTCTGACAGACACCTGCAATCAAACCCTGGCCTGCATTTGTACAGCTAGGAATATCTACTGTGGGGTCTAAACAGCCAGGGCAGAGCTAGAAGCACATGTGGCACCACCCAAAACTCCAGGGCAGCACTACAAATGGCAGAGCTGTTGTGTTGCAGGTTAATAATTGTGGGAGAAAAAAAGCCACCTCCTCTCACCCCCACAGTTGTCAAGCCAGTATTTCCTTGATTGTGTCAAAATAGACATGCAGTTGACATGGAAGTCCTGTGGTATCATCGACACTTTTTACTGGACAAGGCTACTGGAACCAGCACCCTGTCCTGTGACAGTGTGCAAGTTGGCTGCTCTCAGGTACACTGAGACCTCAGTGATGTCACCACCTACATGTGGGAAAAACCTTTTACGACTGCAGCTTGTGTGCCCCGAGCATCTCACTTAACTTTTGGGGCCTGGATGCTCAGCCCTTGATGGTTTGCCATTCTGGGCATGGTCAGGAGCAGATTCCTTGGAAAATTTTACATGTGGAGATGCAGTTTTCTGTGAAATTAAAGAGCACCTAAAGCAAGTAGCAAGTAATAAGCCACTATGGGAACAGACAGACAGCAGGTACACAGTTCAGAAATGTGCCACCTAAGGTTCTTAGGTGGTCCCTGAAGTCACTTTGCTTGGATTAGACATGGGATTATGTCAAAGACTTGTAAACAGACAGATCAAGAGAATAGGTATGGTGGGAAATTTTCATTCAGCTCTCAGTCTTTAAATTCAGTGGTTATCTTTACTCTGACAATATCCCATGGAGTCTTTAAACATACTAGCCATCTAAAAATTTGACACGCAGAAGGGGAGAATCATCTATACTCAGGAATTTCCACCACTTTTCTCAGTTCATTTTCCCATTTGCTTTCCTTCTCACATTTGCTCATATAGAAAATCTCACTCTTCTCATACAGAAAAACTATTGCTACTTTATTCTTCCCATTCCTCAAAGGATTCTGGTTCTGCTACAGTGTTTGGAATAAACAAAAATCTCATGGAAGTGTGCCATGTAGTCTTGTTACTATATTTCAACAGATGGTAAGCAGTATTGTTCTGAATGCCTGCACAACAAGAAGCTATGTCTACATCCTTGTGGGATTTTTTTCCTGAGGAGCTAGGAGCTGCAGCAAAGCAGCACTTGATGTAATTTTCTTCTATTGTTCCTAGTTCCACAATACACATGTAAAACTAAACAAACAAGACTCTCATTTTGAATGTGTTAATCATGCCCACAGTTTGAGAACAATGAAGAATTAGATTAACTTGTATTCATAGGTGTTCATGTTAATCTCCATAAAGAACACATACACACCTTGCACAGATATGGGAAACTCAGGTACCCTTTCTTTCTGTCGTTGTATATTGTGATTATCTCGAGTGAAAGTCAGTGAAATGAGGGTCACATATCGTGATTGTCAGATACAACATAGCAGCAATTGCTCAGGCAAGCAGAAATTGTGACCACTATCTGTTCAAGGGAACAATTTGTAGAAGTGGCTCATGAGCTAAGATTAAGAGTGACAAAAGCTGATGATTAAAAGTTTAGACTAACTCTGCTACCAGCAGTGTTAAAAAACTGTAAAGCTGAGGACAGAGATGCCTGCAATTTAACATTTATAATAAACTAAACTAAACATTTATATTAAACTAAAATGCAGGGCCCATTTCAATTTTACCTACATCACAGCACCAACCATCATTTTTAGTGAACATTGGTCTGCAGAACACTTCTATAGTCAAAGATAATTGAGAAAATGAGATTTGTAACAAAACCTTACCCAGACACAGAAATATTTCTTTGGGAAGTGGTCAGTAGTTTCTTTCAAAGTGCTTGGATGGTCTATGTGATGCCTGAAAGACTAGCCCAAAAACTGAGGCCAGGCAGGAGTAGGGGAATAAAAGGTGGGTATTTATTTGAAGGGCCTACAAAGGTACATTTAGGGCAGGCAAAGCCCCCTCCTTGGGGCATCACCCAAAATGGACGACGAGTCACGAGTTCTCCACACCTTTATAGACTTGGTCCATTCGCATATCAGCACAGATTCACCAATCAAAACTTTACAATTTCCCCCTAGCTTGCTTCCCCCCCACCTTTAGAAGCTCGGGTCTGGGCAGCCCAAATGGCCTTGGTGAGTACAGAGTGCTAGTGTTATGTCTATAGAGAACAGCAACCAACGAGATATAAAGCATACACACCAGGCAATGCAGGATTTGAAAAATATAAGGGTTAAACCTAAGGTATCATATGAGCCATCCAGTCAGTGAACAGCAGCAACAACAAAAACCTTGAGATACCAGCCTTATAATACCTACTATATATCATATATAAATATATGTGTGTGTGTGATTGTACATAATTTATGATTTAAAAACTACAGATTAGCAGGAATAGTAATCATGATATGAAAAGTTCTCAGTCTCAAATATGCCAGCAGCAATGAGTGACTTTGAATGACATGCTTTTGGAACACATAAATCAACTTCAGGACAGCTCCTAAACATAGAAAGCAACTAAAATTATTTTGATATTCTTTACTGTATAGAAATAATCAAATTCTTCCTCCAAGAGACATGAAAAGCCCTGCAGATCATTGGTGCCAGATGAGATGCTGAGGAATACATTCAGTGCAGGCAGTATAGTGTGCAAGCTGCAGATTGAGCTCTGGGTGGTGGGAGCCCCAGGCAAGAGCCTGGGAACTGGCATGCACCCTTTCCACAACAAAGGGCACAGGGACTTGTGGCCCAGCCAGGTGATCAGAGAGAGACACAGCAGGAGCTGAGGACTCAGCAGGAAGAGCCTAAACTTTCATGCACACAGACTGTGACGGTATAATACCCCTGGGTTACTTTGTTTGGGGTCCCTTCCTGGAGGCACTCAGGTTGAGCTGTTCCTGTGTTACTGTGTCATGAATAAATTGCTTAAAGTATCCAAGAAAAACCCAAGGTTGAGTCAATAAGGAAACCTGGACTTTGTGAGTGTGATGGGTGTGTGTAGGGACTCAAGCAGGGCACCTCTGGGCTCACTGGAGCCACCCACTCAGATGGGGCTTCAGTCCAGCAGTGACAGTCTCTGGTAGTGGGAGTGTGATAGCCCGAGTGCCTTCTAGATGGTCAGACAGGAAGGTTTCCTTACCAGGAGACATTATAAGGTAAGGTGGTATAAGCAATGCACCCCATGGCCTTGAAAAATGGCAAGGGTCACACTGGCTAACCCAAGCAGTCTGTTCTGCCCTTACAATCCATGACACTATGCTAGCTTGGTGCACCTTTTATCTCAGTGTGGCTCAAGAGGAGAAACACGTTACCAAGATGCAGGCAGAAGAATTTGGAAGGAGAAAAGAATGAAGGTTCTGTGTTTCTCCATTTTTTTTTCCAAAGGTGGTATGAGACTTGACTGAATTCCTGTCTGGGTGTGTATCTGACTTAATGTGTTAACAGGCACTCAGAATAGCAACTCTCTCTGTTCAACCTGGTCTATCTGAATGAAAGAATTCAGTGTGCTTTGAATAAAAACAAGACTGCCTATAACCAAATGATTGAAAAGGTAGAAGGAGTGGAAGAAGGCTTTGAGCAACTGAGTCTGGTTTCAATTATTGATTGTTGTATCAGAGATATCTTAAAACCAAACTATTTTTTTTGCCTTACTGTTCATTCAAGAATATGGCTCCATACTCTCCACCTTCAGAAATCTTTTCAGTTTGCAGCTGCAACTGACTTACAGCTGGTTTACCCACAAATAGTTTTATCACAAGCACATCATTTAGTTAAACAAGTTCCTTTAGTTTCACAGTTCCCAGCAGTGTACTCTGGGATATTCATATAGGAGGGAACCACTTTCTCCAGCCCCATTAGAGACATCACTTTACTTTGATAACTAAGCCAACCTCTTTTGACTTCTTGAAGTAAAAGATGTTTACCCAAATGTCCTTTCCCACCACTGAGATCCTAGCACAGATTCATGCCATTGGCCCCAAGATATGTGTCCTTAGCCTGTATCCTGCTGTACACATTTCTAAACTTCTTGTCCTCAAGATCACCCCATGTCAGTCTCCAAGATTCTGGTACTGCCATACACCACAAGTGCTTCCTTTATGTGTCAGCCAATTTCACTTTCATGCTCCTGTCTTTTATGTCAAGGTCTTTATTGGAAATAGTAAATAAGCTTTGTCTGGAGACCAGTCCTTGAGAAAATTGTCTAGTAACCTCTTTCAGCTTGATCATTTGCCTCACAGCATGACTTGCCATCTCTCATTTAGAGAACTCCTTACCACATCTCAGTTCCTGTAATAATCTCCATCTTCACTATTTTAGCTGATAATTTCCCATGTGACACTGCATCAGATGCTTTGCTCAAGGTCAGATAGATTTGATCTACTGCTTTTGTCTACAGAATCACCTCTTTTTTTTCTTTCTGGACACATGAACGAAGATTCTTATCAACCTTTGATAAGACAGGCATCAGGATAGCCTGACACAATGTGCCTCTGACCAAGCCTTACTACATTTTATCCCCCTTTCCATTTATCTGCAGAGTTTTAATTAGTGTCTCTTTCAAAGTTTCCTACATAATCCCTGCACACAAGTGAGGTCAGTAAAGCTCATAAGCCAAAAGAAGATATTTTAAGTCCCCCAAAAGATAATATGATAATTAAGACAAAGTGATAATGTGTGCTTCATGCAGTTGTGGATGGCGGGGGAAGGCAGAAGAACCAAGTAACTTAACCTCTAGATCCTAACTGAAGTTATGCATATTCTACATGCCTCTGCTCTAACAACTCAGGAAATGGCATTATCCAGAATAAAGTGGAAAAGCAAGAACAAGTAGAATTAAATTAATAAGGTATACCTGTACCAGCTCAAATCGGCACTCCCTCCCCTGCAGGGCTGCCTCCATCAGGGCGCCATAGCAGGTCTCTAGGGAAGAGTACAGAAACAAGAAAAGCCTACTGTGCTGCTTTGCCACTAGTTACTCCCAGCTCCGCAGGTTTGTGGTTAATAGCTCCTTGAGAAAAAGGTGATCTGTTAAATAGTCCTTACTGGGACTGATATTGGTCTGTTAAATAGTTCTTACTGGGTTTTCTGTACTGGATTGCTTTCCATAAATCAAGGTAAGCTTCCAGCATCCACAATGTCTATGAAAACAATGTTTATTTTGAGTTCTTTACCATCTGCTTTTTCTTGATGCGCTTTAGTTCTTTCACCAGCAGAAACACTGAACTATCACACCTCCTTACCTTCTCCACTCCACAATATAATTCCTCTGGTTTGTCCCTTAGCTCTGTTTTCTGGAGCTGAGCAGCCATACCCATGGAGGTATTCCCTGGGTATAAGCCACTGAACACCTTCAGTCATCTTTCCACCCCTCCTCTGGGCTTTCTCTTGCCTTTTTTCTGCATTCTCAATGTCCATCCTACTTCTGCCCAAAGGAGTTGGGCCATTTCCAAAAAGAGGAGAAAGTTTAAGATCTTTCAGGACAAAGACAGGTCCCTACAGAGGTTATTCTGGGAGGTACTGAAAAACACCTTCACAACAATGCAGTCACTAGTCACAGCCAGCATGTCCCACTTTGCTCTGCACTGAGGCGGCCTCATCTCAAGTTCTGTGTGCAGTTTTGGCACCACAATATAAGAAAGATATGAAGCTATTAGAGAGGGTCCAAAGGAGGGTGTGGTGGTTTGACAGGGGGTCTGGCTTTTCGGGTGTGGTAGGAGCCAGAAAAATGGCTCCTGTAAAAATCTGCCAGAAAGCTTCCACAGCTGTCCAGGCAGAGCCAGTCTCTGATGGCTCCTGAAGATGGACATGGTGCTAGCCACAGCTGGGCCAATTAGAACAAAAGGTAACGCCTCTGTGACAACATATTTAAGGAAGGGTCACAGTAGTATGCACACATGCGCCATGTAGCTGTAGCCATGTAGTTGTAGATAGGCAAGGGAGAAGGAGTACAGCATGTAGAAGAAACAACAGATGTGAACACCAGCAAACTCAGCCAAGAAGAAGAAGGACGGAGGAGGTGCTTCAAACATTGGAGCTGAGACATCTCTGCAGCCTGTGGTAAGGACTGTACCAATGCAGTGTTCCCCTGCAACCTGAGGGTCCATGAAGGAGCCGAGAGCCACCCCACCACAGAGCAGGAGAGGGTGAACTCCTACAGGAGGGACTGTGGTCTGGTGGGAGTTGACATGAATAATGAACTGGGAACTGAAGGAAGTAATTTGTGTTAAAAAAGCCTTGTTTTACTCTTACCCTAAGTTCAGACCAGCCTGGCCTTGGGAGAAAGAGCAAGCAGCAATGTCCAGGCAGGCTGCTTGCCAAGAGGAAAATATAACTTGTGCAAAAATTGCCACAGTCCTTGCAAAAAGGAAAGAAGAACATTGCCTCCCCTCCAGATATTTTGCCAAGAAGAGAAAACATCTGAGGAATGAACTGACTAGGAAAAATCCCCCCGGTTCTCCTAACTTTCTGAGGGAAGGAGGGAGGGCTTTTGGGGGACAGCAGGGGGGAAAGAGAAGGTGTTTAAAGAAAATGTTTGTGCTTGCCCATTTAACTCTGTAATAAATTCACTTTATCACTTTTAAGATTTAAGCCTGGTTTTGCCTGCCTTAATTAGAGGGTTTTTTCTCTTTCATTATCCTTATCTCACTTTGGGAAAAAATTCCTCTCCCCTGTTCGGCTGCAGAGGGGAGGGAACGGCTTTTCGTGGGGCCTTTGGCATTCGGCCAGAGCTAAATCATGACAGCGGGCAACAAAGATGATGAAGGGCCCTGCGGGAAAGCTGTATGAGGAGCAGCTGAACTCACTTGGTCTGTTCAGCCTGGAGAAGAGGAGACTGAGGGGAGACCTCATTGCAGTTTACAACTTCCTCTTGAGGGGAAGAGGAAGGGCAGGCACTCATCTCTTCTCTATCGTTCCCAGTGACAGGACCCAAGGGAATAGCCTCAAGATGTGCCAGGGGAGGCTTAGGTTGGACATTAGAAAAAGGTTCTTCACCCAAAGGGTGGTTGGGCACTGGAACAGGCTCCCCAGGGAAGTGGTCACAGCACCAAGACTGACAGAGTTCAAGAAGAGTTTAGACAATACTCTCAGGCCCATGGTGTTACTGTTGGGGTGTCCTGCACAGGGACAGGAGCTGGATTTGATGAACCTTGTGGGTCCCTTCCAACTCAGCTTGTTCTCTGATTGTGTGAATTTCCACACTTCTGTTCCAGCCCCTTCAGAAAAATCTAACCCTTTAAAGCTTTGTGAACTCCATTTTTAGGCGTTTTCTGACTCAACACACAAGGGACACAGAAACAAGCAGTTTAGCACTTGACACTGCCACATTTAAATTCTGTTTGAGATTTTGCATTCATACCTGCCTGAGGCCATTCATAATATATTTCTGATTTACCTCTATTTTCTGCACAAGGTGTTTATTAATTTAACAGATCTAATTACCCATTTACAGACAAACTGCCTCTCCCACCCTGCATAAAAAAGGTTAAATAGACATTAATAGCACAGGCAGTGGTGCTGTACCACAGTGGGGCTGCCCAGGAGAGCTGCCCATTGCCTGGGGCCTCAGCTATACCTAAGCACATGCACCTTCCCGGGGCTCCAACAGGCTCCAGCACAGCCCTGATCAGGCAGCCAATAGTGCCTTCTTATTTCACTTGGAGGAAAGGGAGAAAAAGATTGCATCACATCAGCTCCCTTCATTTTGAAGCTGGTAGACCACTGTAGAAATGGCACAGGGGAAAAGGGGACATGCTTGTTCTAACACTTTTGCTAAAGAAAGGCATTACTGACTCTTTAATTTTTAATTCAATGTCACTTATGCTTATAAATTTATTAGAACCTTAATTTTTACCAAGACACTACCCAAGAAATTATTTTCCATTCCAGCTGAAGAAAACTTGTGATTTTTTTATGAACTCCAAGAACAAGGTGAATGTAGGTTTGTTATACCATGTTCACCCAGAGCACAGATGTGATTGAGATTTTCAGCTTTCCCTGACATTGCATATCTTCTGATGTTGCACATACGATCAGATCTAAAAATTGATTGTAAAAAGCATTCTCCATAACCAGTACCTGAATGTATTGCAAAGCTCAAAACTGATAGTCTATCTTAGCACACTATGCTGTAAACTTTCACAGTGTTTCAAAACTGTGGTATTTTTTATAAAGAGCTTTTGCTGTATGTAGATATTTTCAGGCTTGCGGTTTTGTACCACAACCAATATTACAACAGAACATTGCCCTCTGGTGTCACAATTGTGCTTTGGAGGGCTCCCCACCTGCACTTTCTTACCTCTTTTCTACCTTCTCTTTATTCACTGCACTGAGACCCAAGCTGTGTTACACAGGCATAAATCAGAAGTAGTTATGGAAAAGGGATGTTTCCATTTCAATGGGGAGTTTTTGCAGTCATGTAACAATTCCCATGGGTGTGAAAATAATCTTTCTACAGTACTGAAAGTCAGAATTAGATCCCTTCAGGTTGGGTGATACTGTTAAATCTTAGCCGATTCTTTTTTCTGACTAATTCATCTACTCATTTATTCATCCTCTTGAAGAGCTATTCTTTTTATGATTTCAAAGTGAATTTTAGAATTAAAGATAGCAGAAGGCTGAAGCTAACATGTTACTTAATTCTTTACTATTACTGGAGTTTTTCTGATCATAACTGAGTTCTCCATCTTCCATGTGGAGACATCTATGAGTTCTACCTAATCACTCATCGGTTTGTCCCCGAACAGACACCAGCATATTAGGGCAAAGGAGTGGCAGAAAACAGCCAAATCAAAGGCAAAGAAGCCAAATGATTACTTGGTGTTGGATGGTAGCACCAAAAGAGAAAAAAAGCATTATTGTTTAAGTAGTTGGGGAAGGGACAGGAGTTGGTGCAGTGGAAGTACCACAAAGCTTAGATTTACCTGCCTAGCCTTGCAGGCTCTGCTGTCAGATGGTTTGCACCAAGCAAAATGGACAAGACAAAGTGTCAGATTTTTTTACCTCAACCCTTAAAGCCAAAGATCATTTTCCCACTCAAATATTCCAAGTGTTTAGTAGCTGCCATTTTTAAAGGGATAATTGCCACGATGAATAGATCTTATTGCAAAATATATATGAAAAATGTATAGACAGGCATATTTTCCTAAGCAGTGAGTGATGATTCCAAGAGATGATTCCACTAATTCCATCAGTGACTTGCAGCCACTCTGAAAACCACAATGTGCAATAGGTGTACAGCCTTAAAACATCAGCTAGACACTGACTGCAGGGGTGGCCAGATGGTGCTGCTTGTAGTTAGCTGCCTGTTAGACAACTCCCTGGATGCTGTCTAATCATTTACCTTTTGCTCAGTGGAATCTTACATCTAGCTTTAGCCTGATAATAGTTAATGGTCTAGGCTCAACTCTGTGCAGGACCTCTCATACACCATGGAAATCTATCCAGAAATTACTTTTTCTCTTCTAACCCCAGACACTGCAGGGACATGCTCCTCTTATTCCATTAACCAGAGATAATTAGTTGAGAGCAGGCACACTCAGCTGTATATGTGGATTTCTATCAGTCCTGTGGTCTTTTCCCCAGATACACCAGGCCAGTTTTTGAGCCAGGCTGTCCACTAGCTTCCAACCACAGAAATAAACCCTTGCTGACAAACTGAATACAGAGATTTTCTTCCCAGCCATTTACAGGGCTGTTCACTTTTGAATTATTAACAAAAAATAACCCCCTCATTATTCTGCTCTTACAAGAAAATATAAATTACCCTCTCAAGGAATTGAGGGCTGACATTGTTTTTGTGCATCTCCTCATTTGTCATTGGCTTTTACAGAGGCCTTTGCTATCAGAAGGATTGAAAAAGGGGAAGTAGGAGGCTGAGATCAGACATGAAGTTTACTTTAGGAATTCGAGAAAATAAAACCACTACAAAACTGAAATCTAAGAGGAACTTCAAGCTAGACTTCACAACAAAATTTACAAAAAATGCATTTTCTTTTTCAAGAGAAAATTACATGTAGATAAACAAGTCCTGAAAAACCTCTTGAGGCATTGAAGAGGGAAGTAGGGAGATAACTGCAAAAGAAAAATTGGTGGTGAAGCCAGAATGCAATCTGCAAGCACTTCTCTATGAAGCCATTTTAAAAAACATAGTAATACACATGTGGTAAATCTGTATTTTGTTGTGCTTTTAGTGCCCTTGACAATGTCTGCTTGCCCTTCCTTTATGCAAACCTAGCATAGGGTTTTTGGTGGATCTATACTAGACCAAATTGATCGGGCTGAATTTTACTCTTGCTTTCTATGTTACTTCTTGGTTTGTTCTTTCTATGTTACTTCTTGGCTTCTTGACAGTTTGGAGTATTTGGCGACAATGAAGCTAAAACGTGTCAGGCTACAGTGCTTCAATCTGGGTATGAAATTCAATGGCAGTCTGAAATTCAGCTTTTGCAGAGTCATGACATAAGGAAATGTAGCATTGAAAGACATTCTCCATAGAAATTGTTGACCAGACAGAGAGCAGGCTGAATAAGGTGGACTTCACCAAAATTAGTGACTACACTTCCACAGCAGGAGCCAGGCATTCATTTTGCCTTTAAGATTTATTCGCAATGCATCATGTCATGCATGCTCTCTGTGACTGGTAGATCCCATTTCTCTATTTTTGCTACACAAGTACTTCAATGAAAAATTTACACATTGGCTGCCAGGTGTGGCAGACAACGAGCTGGAAGGTGATTTGTCCTATATGTCAGAGAGACAAAATTTTTCTATGCTTCAGTTTTTCTTGCCTCATACTTCATTAGTTTTACTTATTTTTTTAGGATTTCCAATAAATCCATGGAGATTGTTACTTGTTACTCCTGAAAATCTGCTGAACTGCCTTTTTGATTTTTGCCTATTGCTACACCTCTGTTGGTGGGTAGCAGTCTTCAGCAAGTGATATAAATGCTTGCCGTATTGGTTTCCAAGGATGCTGTTAGAAAACATGATTAAGATCCCATTGACTGGAAGCTTCCTCCTTATCCCCTCCATAGCTGTCTACAGAGGCTGGTTAGTCAGGCTTTGCAAATTGCTGAATTTGCAAATTACTGTTGTCTGAAGATAGCACTGGAGCCACTCTAAGCTGCTCCATAAGGCAAATTGCTGACAAGATGACTTTCCCTTTCACCTCTTTACTTATTTACTGGATTACAGATTTGCATACAAGCATGCTTGGAAACAGGCACACATGGAAAGAAGGTCTGCAGAAGAGAGCAGTACGCTTCAGGGACAGCAGCACAATGAGGTGGATCCAGATCTGTGGCTGTGGAGGTGAAATGGAGGATCAGTTCCTCAGAGGCAGCAGTCTCAGCTGCCTATCTTTGTATCCATTGTGGGCATCCACCTGCATTTGGACTTCATGCACAGCTGATACAAAGACCTTAGAGGCAGACACTGTCTCTTACACATTACTGTAGCACCTGGCACAATGGAGTGCAATCACTGTTAAGGCTTTAAGCAGCACTGCTATAATGCTTGGTAGAGAGAGTCAGATAATTAATTACTTTCAAGAAAAACTTACTCCCTAGTATAGCGTTCAATACAAGTATTGACTGCAATAATTTAATTTCAGAGTTGCAGGAGCAGCATTATAGTTATTTTTTATTTTAGAGTTGACTTTGTGTTTATCAAGACTATGTTTATGCTAGTCTGGAACTATCTCTGGGACAGCCAGAATTGAACCATTTATTTGCATTCAGACCCAGCAGAGCCACGCTAACCCAATCCAGCCATGGTATCTGGGTGCTGAGAGGCTGTGGCTGTTTGTCCTGGGTGACTCAGCTAGTGCTGTCACTGCGGCTTTTGGAGCTTCTTCTGCACACTGTTGTATTGAGCAGATAAACACTGTCATTCCCCCTGTACATCCCATTTTTTGAGACCTCTTCTGCCTTTCTGTCAGCTGCTGAAAGGAGAAAAGACAACTCCCAAGCCCACTATAAGTTCTCACTGGCCTATGAAAGGAGTAGGTGCAAATCTCTTCATAAACTGATACAATGCCATTATTTTCAGTGTAGCCACACCCACGTACACAAGATACAGATCTAATTTCCTTCCAAATATATTGTGACCACTACTCTTTGGTTATGTCTGTTTAATTATTCCTGTTGTTAGTTACTGTTACCAACACACAGACTATTCTTCAGCTTAAAGCTCCTTACTGAACTGGGGCAGCCTCCTATACCCTTAACTAGGACAGTGATTTCAAGTGTAGGTCTATAAACAGAAATGCAGGAACTGACAGCAGCCTGCCTTTTGGGAAAATCTGGGTTTTGTCTCCTGCCTTTAGTACAATCACTCATTTTTAGTAATTTTGGATTTTTAAAAAATGTTGGAATATTATTAAAGGCTATTATTTTACTGGGAAAAAAACTAATGTAATTAAACAATAGATACATTCATCTTAATATTCAATGCCTCTTCTAATGCTATTTTGGTCTCCTGGTAACATTACTAATGACTTGTCATCATGAGACAGAGAAAGAGTGAAGCTATTTCACTGGATTCTGAAACAGCATGAAATCAAGTGAGGGTTACACTGATTTTGCAAAAACACATTGCTGGTAGCAATTCTCCCTGTGTTCAGCAAACCATGAAATAACACTATATCAAATTTCTGGCACTTGAAAACAGGGAAGCAATCCAAAGACAGTGGCCTTTTGGCAATGTCTAGCAGAAAGGTGAAAGTGCTGAAACATGGAACTTCCTTTCTTCCCCCTCTCCCCTTGCTCAGATGTTCACAAAGAACAAGTATAACAATCCTCCAGAGCCTAGCTCAATGGAAACATGGAAATTAATTGTCACAGTCACCTCATTACTCGACTGTCAATGTTAATAGATGTTTAGCACTGCAATAAGAACACCGGTGGCGTATGATTTTATCATTGCAGATAAGTGCTTTTAAAGAAACAGCTCACCATGAGCAGCTGAGCTAAGTGCTGGGCACTGGCAATACAGCTCAGGATGCTCCTGCCCTGTGGCTGGGAAGACAGGGAGGCGTCAGAGCTACACCGTTCCCTGCTGCTGGGTCATATGAGCAGCTTACTCATGGCAAAATTGTCTCACATGAATAGAGCAGAGCAATCACAGAGAGCAATAAGGCCTGTATGCGATAGCATAAAAGAGATACAACATTTAGAAGGATCTACAACTTGTAATTTCTTCTAAATTTCCAGAGGACTATTATGAATACAGTATCATCACCACCCTGTGGCACCAGCAAGCATAAACATAGCTCTGCACCTGCAGAGCTGTTTGGAGGCAGTGCTTCTGAGGAATCCATCAGCTGGGATGGAAACACCCACCTCACTGTCACTCTTTCAAAAGCCCAGCATCAAGCATTGAAGTACAGAAAGTTTGCTTACTATGTATCATGGTGAAGCAAGAAACATCCTTTCACAACACTGGTAGCTTCATCCTCAGACTTCTCAACTGTGCCTGTTTTGGAAACAGACTAAACCAAAAAACCCAAAACGTCTATGTGAATCCAGTCCTGAACAGAGTATCTGTATTGATAAGGTCGAGGATATGGCAGTAGCTGATCAGAGGCCAGATGTCCTGGAAATACATTCTAGTGAAAGCTGGGAGAGGACTCCTCAGAGTCCTTTCCTCATGTAGAAATAAATCCCTGGAGAATAACGACTGGTGTGGTCAGAAAAATGCATCTAATTCTATCCTATTTGAACAAGATAGTTCAAAGCCTGACAAGACAAAGGACTGGGCTGTTATTTGTATTATTATCTTTATTTCTATAGAAGAAGGTGCATAGAGAACATGATCTCACAAGACATTTCATTTGCTGTTCATCTTTTATTTTCCAAAACTTGAGTAATGCTTCAGAAGCAGAGGTCAGGTTTAGTCAACAAACAGCAATTGTTATAAACACAGCTGTCAGAACTTGTCTATACCATGATGAAACATTTACTGACCTTTGTCAAAGTGACATTGGCTTAATGGCTGTTAAATTGTCATCCACACACAAAAAGTTTTTTATTTGGATTTTCCAGTGCTGAAACTCTATTTGCCCAAGCTAGTTTCTTTGGTCTGTTTCTATAGATTTTGTTCTGCAGATTTCCATTTCTCTGTCTCTTTCGGTGTTTACAGCTGAAAAGGAACTTTGAGTGTCTGTAATTCACTACAGAAACTTTTCAGACTGCAAAGGAGACAGATGAGACACCAACACTGACAGTATCAACAAAACAAATCCTTCAGCAACAATAACTTGTATCAGTGCTTGTATATTGAGTTTGGGTCTTTTTTCACCTGTCCAAACTGATGGAAACTCATCAAGATAATGGTACACAGGTTTGAGAGTATAGTTACTAGATGGCAAATTTGTAAAACCACACAATACTTGAATCTTGTATATGAAACTAAACAACATATTGTCTCTTTCTTCCCTATGTTGGTGTGGAAGCTCAGAAGGTAAGGGGCTAATGTGTGTGTCTCAAAAACTGATAGCTGGATGGCTGTGGAGCAAGCCAAGGATTGTTTCTAATAACAGACAAGGAACATTGCTCGTACCACATGGTAGGAAAGAATGAGATGTGGCTGGAGAAGGGGCCCATGCCAAGGTAGGGCAGCACTTTTCTGGGACAAACGTCCCTGTTCTAGTTCCTGGAGATTAGCACAACACAGTATAGCGCAAGCATCGCTGTGCGGAACGGTCCGTTCCGCGCTCACTAGGGTTCGGACCCGAGGCCATGTGGCGATTCAGTCACGCTCCTCCTGGGTGTGCTGGGAGTGGGGAGCACTGTGGCTGCAGCTTCGCCGCGGCGCAGGGTTCCAGCAGTGACTACAGACTCCCAGCTCCTCTAGTCAGCAAGCCCACCCCAGCTTGGTGTTCTCTGGCGATAGGCGAGATCAGACTACGAGAGGGACCTTTGTGTGGACTTGCAGCTCTTTATTGATGGGAGAAGCAGCCGGCTGAGGTGGCAGGGAGGAGCGGCAGAGAGAAGTAGCAGGGACATGGCGGAGAGAAGCAGGGATCCAGGCATGGCAAGGAGAGAGTCCAAGGGTCCAGAAGCAGCAGGGAGAGTCAGCGTGGGGTCCAGCGAAGCGGAGCAAATCCAGGGACAAAGGCAAAATGGTAGGGCAAAGCAGGATTTTTAAAGGGAAAGGGAGTGGGGAAAGCAGCCAATGGGGGTGCAGCGATTACAATATAACCAATGAAGAACCGAAGAGTTATGAATTTTCTAGAACAAACCCATATACACAACATGACATAATGCGCAAAATAACCAATAACAGCAAATATGTAAAATAAAATCGAAGAGAACTCTGGGGTGAAAGGAAAAGTCACCCTAACTGAGAAGAGAGTTTCAAGCCCAGAGGTGTTTATTCCACCATTACCAGGGCTTGGTGACTGCGGTTTCTGCTATGCACACTGCCACACACAGGTGCAGGAATGAGGCCAAGAAGTGAGCATGGACTGTAGCGGGGCATCAACATCCCTAACGCCCTCCAAGCCATTTCCAGAAAGGTCTGAAAGAACACACTCTGCATGCTATCTAATTTGCATGTAAAGATAGGCCCATCTTCAGGGTGGACAATATCTATAAAAATGTACCCCAACCACACCTGGGCAGCAGCCCAAGGACCCTGGACATCCCATCAGCTGGATCAGTCTTGTAACCAGGATGGGGGGGCTTGCTTCTTTTTTTTCTCTCTTTCTCTCTCTCTTTTTCTTTCTTTCTCTCCCTTTCTCTCTTCCTCTTTAATTAATCTCTTTCTTTTTCTCTTGCTTTTCACCTTAATCCTTTATCCAAAACCCACTGCCATGTGCTTATATAGTAGGTCAGGGACTAACATACCACTTTTGATTCCAAGCTATTTACTAATAAAACTTTTTGAGTTTTTGAGAACCCTCTGACTTTTGTCATTCCTTTTGACCACAAGCATTTATAAATCTTGGATGCTCTTTTTCCACACAATAGGCATGGACAACCTTTGTCTCATTTCTAATGCTTTCAGAGCAGTACCTATGCACCTGTACATACCTAAGTTATGGTCTGTGCTCTTCATCCCAGTTTCCACTTCAGCAGGTAAAGAAGGCCTTTAAAGGGCAGTACAATCCATTTGAAGTAGTCGCAATCGGAGAGGCTACCAAGAGGCTGTAGTGAGGTAGATTAGACATTGTAGACAGCTGATATGCTTGTAGCAACTAAAAATTCCAGAAATGTTCACATGAGAGGAAGAAGAAGACATGATTGTTACTGCAACCTACTCTGTGCTACCTGGACTATTTTCCTCACCCTGAACCAGGCTTGCTTCTGCACAGAAAAATCCTCTTTGAACAAAGAATACCTTTTCTCTTGGGCTATATGGAGTGTCCTAAGGCTGGATATTAGATAATTTTTTGGTGCAGATGGCGACACTGAAGCACGAATTCACTACTTTATTGTTGAGCCTTGCATCTTCTTGAAAGCGAATTCAGAAAGCTGTCTGAGTTTTATTTCTCTGTGGGAAGAGAGATGGCACAATGCCTGTAGCCTTTGATGAATGTCAGCAATGTAAACTCTTTTAGTACCTCGTGTCTTTAGAAGTTCCATTTGCAGATTTTCGTGCTTTGGGTAAATGCAGCCAGGATTCTGCTACAGTTAAACTTTCACATGAATTGGCTATACCTCCTGTGGTAAAACATCCTCTGACTGTCAGTAGTTCAGCTGTTGGACAACACAGAAAGAAAGACAGAAAGTGCTCTTAGTGCTGGGGGGTGTGACAGCATAATCTTCTGAAAATCTCGCTTTTCTACTGCAGTCTTGGGCACTGAAATTTGTCACTAGCATCAAATATGCTGTATCATTCAACATGGAAAAATGTTACATTAGAAATCGCTGGTTAAATAGTGGTAAAAATTAAATACAACCTTGTACTGCCATGTGAACAGTCAGCAGAGACTGCTGACTTTTGACATGTCAAAGCCCATGAGGTAGATCGTGTCTTTCAGAGAAAGGATAGTGTAGGACAACCAGGACTATTAACTGAAAAGCAACTGGGACAAAATTGCTCCTTCCCCCACATCAACTAATTTATTCTATTTTAGCCCCAAAACATGAGTACTGTGGGGAGCAGAGCTCATGTTAAACTATTACCTCAGAAACTGGCTCCCCACTGGCTTCTTTACTATGAGGAGTCCCTACAGCATATGCCCTCCACCAGCAAGCTGAGAAGTAAAACTCTCTGGATCATAAGCTGCAGAAGTGCAGGAAAGCAATTAAGGCATAGCAGCAGTGAATTTGGGGTGATAGAAAGGGATCTGACTCATCAATTACCTTTCTGGCTGCCATTAGTGGTATCATGTCAGTCATATGTCAAGGTTCCCTGCAATGAGCAGAAAGTTCCCTCTTCAGCATCTCTTTAAGTGTAAATAAAACATAAAGATTACAGGACTGAAAACTTGCGAAGATATATTTACCGGAATCTGTTTTAAGATTCAGATTTGCTCTTCAATTCCCCCCTCTTCTGTTCTTTGGATTTATTATTACATCCTTACATTTAAATGCACTTTTCCTGATTTACTACATTCGTTGATATTTTTCATAATCTCTTGTAAAGCCCTCAGTTTTAAAGATGATATTTTGGTTAGTGGGGATTTTTTGCTTGTCAGTTTGAAGTTTGGAGGGGTTTTTTTTATGCTATTAGTGACCCTTCAGACATTTTGATGCTTTTACTGTTCTTGAAAATAAATTCTCCTTCTGAGTGTTTCTAAATATTGTGTATTCCATTTTTGTTACAGAAAAATTGGTGGTTATTAGCATTCCAGAGGCAACATGTCTACCAAGCTGACTGCAACAAAGATAAATTATCTGGTTTATGCTGCATGAATTCTCTTCTTTATATAAATGCACACATCTATGGGACTATCTAACTTCATCATCCTAGCATCAGATAGCTATATAATCAACTTATTTAAATTAAAAATTCATTGAAAAAAATCTTTTCTTTCTTTAACTGCATCCTGTCTGAATAAACTATAATTGCTAAAAATTTCTGTATACAAATTTTCCTAGATGGTGATTTCCAGTGAACTACACAGCAACATTTCCATTTAATTTCAAAGGTGAACAGTTTTGATGAATATTGTAGGTTTTGTAAATATAAACCAGACACAGATAACAAGGGCCTAATAGGCAAAAAAATGAACCTCTAAGGGTAGGCACTTTCAGGCAAAGTTATGAAATTACATTACAGCTGAATTTATGGTGAACATTTGCTAACTCGCCTCAATATTTGTATTTCAGTGAAGCTGTTACATTTAACAAAAATTCTAGCCCTGTTTTGTATGGCTCAATGAGACTGAAGATGAGGATGGTGACTGTCAGCTTTGTGCTCTGTTGCTCCCTGGACTGCCAGCAGATACAGCAGCTTTCCCCCGCTGCCACCGCCTCTGGGGCTGCGCTGTCTGCAGGGGCTCACGGCAGGAGGGCTGTGCTGGGCATGCTGCCCAGACCAGGAACACTCTCTGCATGGGAAAGAGAAACAAGAAGATACTTAAAGCACAGAAGTATCAGTTTTCCAGATGAGACAATGCATAGATTTGTACTCTTCCACACCTGCACAAAGTTTCTCGATACGCTGTTTTAAAGATGTCACATTGAAGCTGTGATGTGGTAAACTAATGAATTAGCCTAAATTAGTCTTGTTCATTGAAAACTTTATTTTTTTACCAGCTCTGGAGTGTTGTCATCTTGCATAACACAGAGCTATCTGTTACAGAGTGACAACACGTATGCATAGCATGCAAATATCTACGTATGCTGGGTAGTTATAGCTTTGTGCATATTCCCATTGTTTCTGTACCTTTCATCTTGAGCTACCTCAGGTTTGGACACGTCTAGGCCTGGGTATACACAGTGCACCCCTGAACAGAAACCAAGCAATCAGAAGTCATTTTAAGCGTAATTCCTGTCTGTGCTCTGGAGGAGGCAGGGAAGAAAGGAAATAGCTTAGGCTCTCATTTAATGTTTCCACAATGATAAAGCATAGTTTCAAAACTAGAAAAGGGTTTCTAATCACTCAAAAATAAATTTCTGGACTCAATGCCAGTAAAAATAATGAGAACAAACAACACAATTTCCTAGACAAACGGAAGATAATGTGAACTTTCTGACATTTCTGACAGAATGTGTAATGCGGTAAACCACGACAGAACTGAGCTGAAGTTTGTGATACAGATCTATTCTGGTCCTAGGAGTGAGGTTCCAGCATGCCAGCATTAAAACAGAGATGTAAATTTGTGTCAGGAAGGACAGGCAGAGACAGCTATCTGCATACACCAAAGGAAACATCACTTCTATAGATCCACTCCACTGTGAAAAGGGTTATGTTGATATTCATGAAAATGTTTTGCCTCATGAGACCTATTTGGACTCTTCCTGATTGCACTATTATGCTTATTTAAATATTATTTAAATTCACATCTCACCATCCAAATATAACAAAGACTGCAAGGGAATTTAAGATGATATAGAGCAAGCTAAAGTGATCTTCAATTTTTAATCCCTGTCTTCCCATACTGAACAAAAAGGATGAATGTGTCTTCAGCAAGTGAAACATTGCTGTGGCATTATAAATTTCCACATGGTGCTAGCCATAACTGAATGAGTTCATATCTCTGATGTAACTCCCATCAAATTAATGGCACCATACTAGGAATTAATTTGCCCTAGATTTGTAAAAGTCAAACATAGAGAACTGTAGTAACACTAGTTTTCTGCATGCTATTCATTAAAAATATAAAACACAGAAATTTCTTAATTTACACAAACCCTTTTTGTAAATCATTCATCAGCATGAAATAAATTTAAGATATGCATTTTATATAATTTAACATATAATTATATGAAATAATTTACCACAATATAACATATGATCTTACATATTGTCATCTGAATTAAGCAATATAGTATTTCCACTTAAAATATAGAAAATTAGTCACTCTACATATTACAGGATGTGTGGGGTTGTTTTAGTGACTGAGCATTACAGAGGAATAGCATTACAAGTAGAAAAATAATTTAGAGCTTTGTTAAAATAGCTAAATAATAGAGCCATAGAGTGGTTTGGGCTGAAAGGGACCTCGAAGATCATCCAGTTCTGTAGGCAGCAACACTTTCCAGTAGACCAGGTTGCTTGAATCCCCATCCAACCTGGCACCGAACACTTCCAGGGATAGGGCTTCCACAGTTTCCCTGGGCAACCTGTTACAGTGCCTCACCACCCTCACAATAAAGGATTTCTTTCCTATATTGAATCTAAACCTACCCTCTGTAGGTTTAGAGGCATTTCCCCTCATCCTGTCACTACATGTCCTTGTAAAAATTCCCTCTACAGCTCTCTTGTAGCCCCCTTTTCATGCACTAAAAGGCTGCAATTAGGTCACCTCAGAGCCTTCTCTTCTCTAAATTTCTTAGCAATGACAAACCCTTCAAAATAAACTGTAAAAGTAAGAGGTAGTGGAATTGAAATATAAACTGTTAGTTGTACCAAAACCCAACAAATTAGGCTCAGATTGCAAGAAAAAACAGCAACAGCATGGAAATTACACCCTAGAAATGCTAGCGAAAACAGTACCTTTAGTAATAGTAGTTGGCAAAGGACAAGTCACTGTTCTAGGTGATGCTTTCAAACGTGTTCTTCCTTACAATTCAGTGCAGAGTTTCTTTCTTCTTGCTCTCAACAGCTAATAATGCTGGAGAAAGCACAAGAAGTCTGTGTTTGGTATGACAATATGTTTTATTTTCCTACCCCTAAAAAAATCCCATCAGGCAAAAGTTACAGAAAATTTTGGAAGCCAGAGGCAAGCAGATGAGGCTGAAAAGCCAACCCTGCAGTCTTGAAAAAAAGGCAGCAAATATACGGTATGAGCATCATGAATGATGTTTTCAGAAGTTCAGAGCTGGTCCCTGTTTCACATAAATCACTGAAAATTTCATACCTTTGTCGAAATTTTTTGAAACTCATGGATGGAGTTTTTGTAAAGAGCTATATAGGAAGAGCAAGAAAGATTTTCCTTGTAAGATTCAAAATTTCTAGTCTGCTTCATGGCTAATGCTACCTCTAAAAGCACAATCAAGGGTACTGCATTTCTGTGCTGAAGATTATACAGGTGGTGTTCATCAGACATACCAGCTATCTAAAAGCTGGGCATCTAGTCTAAGCCCAATGTCAGTACAGTGACCACACAGACTCAATAAGGAGAAATTGAGGCTTCCACTACAGTGGAAAGAAACTTGAAAGAAAGATGTGTTTTCAAGAGCACTTCATTTCAACCTAAGGTACGTGAGCTATTCTCTGCTCCTCTATCTCAACTTTTCTCAACTGTACAGGGAGTCTAAGCGCCTTTCTTAGACCAGACACCTATTACAGAATCTAAATCGGGCAAGAGGAATTGTACCCTATCTAGTAAGATAGTACTAGGAGGTGGACGGTTTTCAGTGAAGGAAAATATTTGCACCTAACTATACTCTTCACACCCCAAATGTATTTTTATTAGGATATTACTTGGGTAATACAACTTTGAAGCATCTCCAGTTTTCAGACCTAGTGTGTTTTGGTTTTTTAGCCCTTTTTCATTTGAGGTTTCACCATACAGGTGTTACAAGGTACCTAGAAGAAAGATCCACAATATCCCTATATCAGTTCACATGTGTTAACGAATTCTCTATTCCCAAGACTTTGAATGAAACATATAGTAACAAGCAACAAGTAAAGATAAACACCAAACAGGAAAAAGGCAAGGAATACAAAAAAAACCTGGGAAATAATTCTGTTATAATAACACCTTAGCTATTATTGGGTCTGGAGAAGCACCACGCACTGGTGTTGTGGATCAGTCCAGCAGGTTCCCCCAGATGTAGACATTGGCAGGAAACACCAAGGAACTCAAAGGAAAGCTACTATTGCAGCTGACTTATTCACCTTCACAGGGACAATGTGGTTCTTTCATTCATTCTGACAATAGCTTACTGCACTTCAGGGAACAAAAGAGCCAGACCTGTTCCTCATCCTTCTGAATTTCTTCAGGGAAAGAAAAAATCCTGTCATTTCTTACAGGACTGAAGAAAAGTCCCACACATAGATTTTTATCAAGTTTTCCATTTTCATTCCATTTGTTGTGTTTTGGGGCTCTTTTTAATTTTTAGGTTGACCTAAGTCTTGAAGATGCAATATTAAAATAGTGTGAGATACATGTGGATGGATGGATGGGTGGATGGATTGATGGATGAACATATATGCACACTATCTATCTGGAAAGAAAGAAATCTGTGACATATTGTCAATATTTATTTTAGAGTAGGTTGCAGGCATTTTTATGCAGTTCTGAGTTCTTAACTCAAACTTGACCTCTAAATCTTTCTAGGTATGGCCAGTACCAAAATTTAGAAAGCTGGCAGCCAAACACTCTGTTATAATACATGTTTTTCAGTCACAGCTGAAGGCATCTTGTACTATGCTTAAATATACAGCTCTCAGGATTGCAAGTGAGAGAATTATTAAAATTAATAGAATTGATATTTGTACACTGGAAAAAATAATTGCTTACTTCATGAAGTGCTGCAAATTATGAGTGACCTGAATATTATGTTAGGGAACATTTATAACACAGTGGATAATTTTGCAATTACAGATTCTTATGACATTATTAAAGCAAGGTCACTTGTTGCACTAATCTCTTCTCTTATGTCTCCTGGTGTAATTACAATAGTTACTAAGTACAGTGCTTTTTAAAGAAATGCACTGCCTGAGAGTAAATATTTCAACCTTACCTATAAGGACATCATAATTTACAAAGTTCTATTAGTACTGTAGGAAGATTTGATCAACAGTGAATTACAACATTGACAACACAAGTTACAACCTTATTTTTAAACATTCTTTTTTTTTATCTTGTGAAGGTTAACAAAATGCTTGTTTGAAAAAGGTAGATGCAATTACACACATGCAAAAATAGGTATCAGAGAAGAGTAATGCATTGTCTCATTCTTCTGTATGTGAAACAAAATTGCATCTGTCTCAGAACATTTTTTTTTTTTTAGCAGGAATACTGTTGTGTGTAAAAGAGTCAGTGAACATAATGTTCTATATTTGCGGGTTCAAATGTAAGGTATAGACAAGGGCCCTTGCAGGACATTTTTAAGAAAAAAAATAATACACAAGGAGAAAGGTTCAATCAGATATCAGAATTAGATAAATCAATAGAAAAATAGAGACTTAATAATCATATACCCTTGGCAATAGCATGAAGCGGATGCTGCATTTCTTTAGGGATACATGAATTGTCACATGTGAAGTAGAAATTCTAGGCAGAGGGAGACACCAAGGAATTAAAAACTCACAAAGAAATAAGAAGTGAAAATATTGCCATTAAAGTTAATAAAAACTCATGCAGGCTAATGATTCACTCCAGATGCATTGAATGACATTGAGAGACTGGGCTGTATCACTGTAAAATGGCTGTTAATGTCAATAAGGATGTAAATTGAAACAATCTGTGTTTCTCAAGTTTTATGAACTCTAAGCTAGAAAGATCTCTTTAGAGGGAAAGATCAATGAGTTTTTCCACTGAGGTTATATCAGGAATTAAAGAAAATTGCATAGATTCATTCAAGTGGGAAGAAGAAAGGTAAATTATGGTAAGGGTTACACTGGTGTTTCTCACACTCAGGAGTTATAGCATATATGGAAGAGAAATTTCAGAGGGAACAGCCCTGAGCCAGGTGCCTGCTCTAGTGACTTCAATCAGTAGTTTTGCCACTGGCTCCAGATGGGACAAGGACATCCCATACCCCTTTTCATTTTCATCAATCACAAATATCTGTGTATAAGAAACACAGACTAATACCATTGCCCAAGAAAGTAAATGAAGTTTAAACAATGAGAACATAAAAAGGAATTATCCAGGGCTTTCTCCTCACCGTTTTAATTTCAGACCCTACCTGAAGCTAAAAATCAGTACACATGTGAGGTACAAAAAGTTTCTCTACAGACCAGGGTGACCAAGCTCTGTCATTAATTCATTTTCTTTCTCTTTTCTCTTTCCCTCACCAGCAAGGGGATATGGAAGAACAGGACATCCAGTCACACCTGGCCAAGATATATACTGTGAATATATGAGCGATCTAAATGGACTGATGGAAAAAGACTGAGATACTGGTTCACAGTGAGTTTTTGTAATGGAAGAGCAAACTGTATATTAAGTATTCCTAGACAAAAATTAAAGGCTTCCAAGGATTTCAAGGATTTTCAAAGATTTTGAACTTTCATAAAGTTATGCTTGAGGCTTTGCAGGATAAACTATGCAAATAGAAATTGATGTAGCTTTTGGCAACCCTTGCTGGCCCAATAGAAAACACAAAATTGTCATTTGAGTATTTATCACACATATTTTGGTCAAAGATGCCTAAAGCAGCCTTCCCTTGTGAAACAAATATGTGGATATTTCCTAGAGATGCAGATTTCTACTATAAGAGGCAGAGTTGTACCCTTTGTTGCATTATATCCATCTTCTCCTGGTAAACCCTGACAGATTTCCATGGAGTCTTCATTTTAAATGCATATGAAAAGCTATGGAGCTATATGCTACTGTGTGAGGGTGAAGTCATTGAAGTCACAAAAGGAAAAAGTGATATTGTGGACTATAAAATAAAGTCTGAATCTGTCCAGAGCAAGGAAATTATTTCACTCAAAGCTAGAAAATTACAGTAACATAAAGATGCTGTTACTCAAAAAAGGGTTGTCTCCTCCAAGGTAAGAAAACAAGAGACTATATTTATTAAGAAAAGCATTGCCCTGATGAAACCAAACATACCACTTAAAACAATATTTTGCACAGCATTTAAGGAAAAAATGTAGAACATAAGTGAAAAAGGTCCTTGCACTCTTTCCTTTTGAAAAAAACCCAACCAAATTTCAAAGTAATTTAAAAAAACCTAAATTCAGACACACAGAAAACCACAGGAACTGTTCTAAAAATCTCTGAAATTTACCTTCAGCCTTTTAAAAGATACTAACATGATGTACAATACCAAAATGCATTAGATATAACTATTTCCCACTATTTTCTCCTATGTTTACAGAGTGTAGAGGCATTTGAATTGGTTCTCTTTTGAAAGCCTCAGGAGATAGAAAAGCTTTTAAAGGAGGCTTTTTGCACACTTTCTAATATTTGTTTTCATATCTCCCTGTGCACCAGCTACTGTATATCTGCATTATTTTTAGTAGGTTTTTTATCTGACAGTCACCTCAAGACTACTTAGATAATAAGGTGAAAAAAAATGCTTACAAGGATCTAACTTCACACTTGCTCTCCCATCCCTCTTTATATATACCCCATGCCTTTTCATGTGCATTTAGTGTTGAGGCAAGTACAAATTTTGTGTGCATTTTAAGACCTTTTCTAATCCTTCTACATGAATGACAAGCCTTTCAAAGAAAGAAGGCCTAACAAACTGTAGAGTTATTTATTTTAATCCTTGGTATCTTATTTCAGGAAACTTTAATACCAGTAGATTTACTGCAGCCCACAATGATCAATGATTCTCCAATTTAGGGACTGCTGTCATTATTATTTCTTGTCTTGTACTTTTATTACAGATAGTTTTGGCAGCTATATATAAGTGCCACTATTATTTGTCTTAGCACACTGAACGTAAGAGATCAAGATCATTTTGACCATTTTGTGTTTACTCACTATATATATCCAGGCATCTAGCCAAAGTCACATGTACTGTCAGAATTGAAGACTCACACCAAATTGCTTCTGAACTATCAATTCATCAAGAAAATTGATGCTGTTTTCATAGCATTGACTTTCCAATGGTGTAGAATCTTTTTCCTGCATAAAGCAGTACTTTCCAGTGAAATAATTTTCATAATTTATTAGGAGAATATTTGGGAATACTTTTCAATATCTTCAATGAATTTGATATAGCCTGCCAAGGGAAAATGTAATAATACACATCCGTATTGATTACTACTCTACGGTTCTGACTGCTTTTTCTTGGTCTTCAGAGTAATGAGAAATTGTCTTTGTTTCAGTCAGGTACAGAGACAAAGGATGTTCAAAGAGGTAGTCCCAATTAATAGCTTATTCATTCATTACAAGTCCAGAAGAGATTCCAGTGATCTTGCAGTCTTACTCCTGTACAGCAGGAGTTCCTGAATTAGTTCCTGTTTGAAGCATACCACATCATACAAAAAAATTCTGAATCTATATTCAGTATATATATTTACTTCAGTATTCTATATTTACTTCTGGTAAACATATCTGTTTTAACCTGGATGGGACCAGGGATCAAGGTCAAAAAAAAAAAAAAAGCTTATTTAGGTTTAATTATTGCAACAGACTTTTAGTTTAATTTTAGAAATATGGATAGTTTTTGTGTTTTTATAGTCTTTACACAATATTCCTGCATTTCAGGCCCATGAAAAAAAACAATGCTTTCCTTTAAAAAGTGTGAAGCCCTGAAGAACTTCCGGTCTCAGCTGACTGCAAAGTAACTACGGTATGAAAAAATTCAACACTAGCATGAGGGAAAAAAACTATATTTAAATGCTCTTGGTGTTCTGAGAGGATTAAAGTATGACAGAAGATTTAATCTACATATCATATGACAGTGTCTAAAAATGTCCTTAACTAATGCTCTCAGCCTATGGGTTTCACACTGGGATGAGAAGAGCCCTTCCTGCCTGATGACATTTCATATCACATCGAAGAAGTGATGGAGGTACAGTGAAAGACTTGATTCTTGCAGAATAAAGTATTCTTCAATTCTTGCTAGTGGGAAGATGGGATCAAAGTTTTGCCACCTCTCTGATCCCATTTCTCACCAAATAGTTATTCTTTTCTAGGTGGCTTAGATTCAAACACTTTGGATGTGAACTGAGTTTAATTCCAATCATGGGCCAAGGCATGTTACCAGTTCTTTGAATCACTGAGACTGGGGGGGGCAGGGGAGGCAGGATTTAGCAATATTAGTAAGTCAATACTTAGACACTCACTTAAGCAATGACTGTTGATGGAGCTACAAAGTCAGACTTCTAAATTTTGAGTGATGGTTTTTGGTAAGTTAATGTAAAAGGAAGGAGTTGTAATACTGATGCAGTTACAAGAGAGAGTCTTAACAAACACTAATGATGTTGTCTGGTAAATTCCTCCAAGCAATTGATAAGAACTACCTATTGACTCTGGAGAAGCCACAATTCAGCTCATCACATTGTAGTAAGTTTTAACATTTTATATTACTGTATCTTTTGGAAATGTAATCCACATTTGCTTCTGCTAATGCTGCTCAGCCTAATGTATTGAAGCATATTTTAAAATGCCATGAACGTAATACTGAGTTTCTGAAGACATTAGTATGTACTGACAGTACATACTGTCAGCAGGGTTTTGCAATTGATATTTTAACAGAAACATGCCATCTTGCAAGAAAATTCCACTCTTTTCTGACTCAGATAAGTATGCAAAGGTAAGGATAAGTCAAATCTTCTTCTAGGAATGTGTTTTTATACAAACAATTTATTACCTTTATGTTCCTAATTTGGGATTCAGTCTGCCACTGTTTTAAGAGTTGTTTCAGTCCTACAGTTTGCTCACATCTTGAAAGGATGCTTTGGGAATGGAAATAGAGCTTAGTTTTGAGTAAAGCAAGGATACTGTTTTCTAATAGTCTTCAACATAAAAGCATACAGAATATTTGAAGTGGGAGCTCTAGATCCAGGGTGCTGAGGACTTTGGTAGGCAAAAAAAACAGACAACTACAGGAAAGAGAAGCAAAAGAAATTGAATCCTTTGTCCCTTAAGTGCTGAAAATGCCTTTCTCTCCCATCCTGAAGTACAATTCCTCACTGCGCAAGTCCACCATCTTAAAATATTTCATTCTGTGTTTCAAAATAAGAGCATTTTCTACACTAATATTTGTTGTTATGTCACTTAGGAAGCACCAAGACACAAAGGCCAAATAATCCTTCAGATAAGCACCAGAATATTAATTTTCTGGCACAATTTGTTTATTGAGTTGACAGTCTGGGCCAATTGGTATGAAGGCACAACCTTCAGGTTCGTCTGACACAGAAGTTTCTGGCAGACCAGAGAAAACTTTTTAGTATTTCTTTATATGTTCTATAACTAATTCGAAAAAAATTGTTATTAAATGAAAAGCCCTGAAAGCCACTTACCATATCAGCCTCTGGGCATTGTATAATGGTTTTCCATTATGGTCTGAAATTAAGCATTTATAAAGAAGCAGTAATTTCATAGTTAGTCACCCAGAAACCTGGCCATGTTAGAACAGCATTTTAGAAAATTACAGGTAATATTATTCCTGAATGCAAATTAATGTCACTTCTGTTCACCTCCTGGGATAGGAAAGCTCAAAAAATTTTGCAGGAATCAATAGTCACAAAGAGCCATCATGATCAGTCTGAATCTCAAGAAATTAAGTTGTGAAATTAAATAAAAGTGTGTGTAATTCAATACAGAAACATATGCACTGATAAATAAAAAATGAATGGTTGTTGTGGCATTCCCGTATAACTGTTCACCCTTTGGTTTCCTGAGGAATGAGAAGAGGAAATACATGGGTTTATACAGTACACAAAATCTATCCAAACAGCAATGAAGCCTCAAGTGTCTTCTGAAAATCATGCCCGAGAAATAAATCCACATTAAATAATGCAACGCTCGCATAGTCCTTCTTATTTTATCCATTTATCCACAATGGCTTAACTTTAATACACTCACTGATTTTAATGGAATTTGATTCAATCCACTTTTGCTCCTGAAGTGACCAAGGGATAAGAAAGAGACAGTGACTTGGAAACAGCTGCACAATTAAGTAGAGAAGGTGCATGTTCTACATCCTCTCCTCAAATCAGTGATACTCACAGCAGTAACACTCTTCCTACAGAACAACTCTAACCACCCAGCCATTAAAGATAAATCAACATCAGCAACAATAAAACCAAATTACTCACATTTTTAGAATAAACCTCTACTCCCCGTGACCTCAAGAGCTTTACTCCTGAAAGGGCAATGTTGAACGTGAGCCTGAGCCTTTAGGCCTGCCATCAGTTGGGTATAAAAGGTGAGCAGGTACTGCAATAATGAACACTGGCACAAAATCATAAGGCGTTCCCTTTGATGATTAATTCACTGTATCAACCTTCTATCAGCCATGCATTAGCAAAGCATTTTGCATGAAATTACTTTCTGGCATATATTTACAACACAGTAAAATCAAGCTGAAGGTATATGTGAAATCATTCCCATACTGAGAACAAAAAGTTGCTGTGTTTATCAAACTAACAATAAAAACATTTTAAAAGGAATATTTTAGATGTAATTGTTATATTTTATGTCCAAGTATAAGAGTATTTAGTGAAATTGTCTGTCTTTCTAAAATACTTAAGGGCCTTAATTATGTAGCAATTAAGCAGCACACTGAAAACAGAATAAAAGTGTTGGCAAAACTGAAATAGTGTTACTCTGTGTGGTTATAAACATGATCACAGTTTAGCATGTAACAGTAATTTGATTTTATTTATGAGTTGCTATATTTTGAACACAATAATTTCAAAATATTGCTAATTTTAACTCTTTTCAGACATGTTTTCATTTGAATTTAGAAGTTTATAAAGACTTAGAGCTTATGCAGTATGTTACCCAACTGGGAAATACACTTGTTTTCAGTTTTTATTTCTGACAGTCTTATACCATTCCATATTTTCAAAACATTTAGTATTTTACAAGCCCCAGATTCATTTCTTGCCAGTGCAGTGCATTTCAATTAGCATTTTTAACTAACTCTTTAGTATTGGCCTGTCCACTATTGATTTTCTGGAACAGTCATTCAATTTTCTGGCTCACCAGTCAGGTCAGAAAACACAGCCATATTACAATATAGAGCCTTTCTGATAAAGCAGCATAAACCTTAAAATACTGACAAACATTTAGAGCCTTGCAGGTTGCCAGCTATCCACAATAAGTGTTCAGGAGTCATGTGTCCACTTACAGCCACAGTACCCATCTGTAGAGGAAATGGAAAATTAAGGTGGACTTTTAAGTGATATTTTCTGACTGCAAAGGAGAAGATGAAAAATTAATTCAGAATATTTCTGTTTCTTTCCTTTGAACAAAATCTGATGCCCTTTTATATAATTTTGAAAAATAAAATATTCACTTTTCTAATGAACTGAAAAGGTGTATTCAAAGGTAAAGCAGCAGAAGGTAAGAAATGTTAAATTATTTTTCTCTTCTGCAATAACGTGTAAAAATGCAGTGCTTCAGCTTTGTTATTGCACCCTTTAAAGATACTTTGGGGAAACCATAGTACACTGTTTAATATCTTTTATTACAAATGCCTCTGTATCAGACGGTACTATTTCTTCAGATTTCATAGCTGTAATTACTGAGAACATTATAAAAAGATAAAAACAGATGAGCAAAACATCATAGTATAAAGTAAGTAAAAAATGAAAGGCTGACAAAGAATGAAGAAAAAAATACTGATCAGCAAAGACAGCATTAAGATTGCACAGGCAATAACATAAAAGGATACAAAATTTAGACTGACACACACATTATAAATTGGATTTTAAAAATATAAATAAAAGACTTGTCAGCCATACAGAAAAAAAAGGAGGAAGAAGAAACAAAAAGCTTGGCAGCTGTGGAGCAAAGCTATGGAGAGACCAAAATCAATATAATACAAAAAGACTGCCTAGCAGTAATGACAAAATAAAAAGACATTTCTACATCCAAGATGGAAGAAAAACTCAGAAGCTAAGGCATTCAAATGGAGGGGGTTCATCCCTATGACAGTTCTGAAAAGGATAACAAATGAAACGATAGGTCGCCTAATTTGGCTCGATGTATCCAAACAGCTGGCATCAGTAATGGAGAGCCATCACATAAAAATTCCTATAGTTACAGGGGAAAGTTAAAAGATACAGAACTAGAGACTTGTTATACTTAATTCAGTGGTGCAGAAAGGCAGTAATACAGATTTCTGAGGAAAGATTAACTTTAAAAAATGGCAGAAAATCAAAATGCAAAAGACAAAATATTATGTAGATTTACCAAATAAATCTGGAAAGACTAACCTGACACTTTCACTTAATAAAATAACTGCTTTCTACATGAGGGGAAGGAAGCTTGTCAGTCTGTTTGGATTACAGCAAAGTACAGCACCACATGGGAAATTATCTGTTATATGGGAGAAAACATAGCTCTCGTACAAAAACTGTAATGTTGTTAGAAGGAACATATTAAGAGAAAAAAATAACAGAGTACGTTCTCAGTCTAGATGTATTTTAATACAGCTGAGTTTCTTGATGGTTTGTCTTGGTTTGTCTTATTTAATATTTTCATTAGTCATCTCAGTGTAGAAGCAAGCGATGTGCTAATATAGTTTGCTAGTCACACAAAATTGGGAGTCTGTAAAAGGATCCAATTATCATTCATTAAGATAAGGACATTAAGAAATTAATTGGAATAATGGAAATAAGTGAATAAAAGGGACCAGATGAAGAAGCTAACACTAAGAGGAAGGATATTCCTTCAGGAACAGAAAAAAGATATATTACTATTAATTTGTCAACAATGGCTGAAACCCATGTCTATGCCATACTCCCCAAATCTATTCATATCTGCCCTAAATTATTCCTAAATGACAACTATTTTTAAAAAATTACTTTGTGATCTCCTACAGTCAAGATCGCATATTCTTGTAATGCATTACAGAGCCTTCTTTTTTCCTACTGCCAAATTTCTGTTTAATATGTGTACTCCTTCTTCTATCATTCCAGTCCTAAGAAAAATGTTGAGTAGTATCCGACACAGACAAACAGTCTCAAGCCCTCACCTGTTATATCTGTGTGCGAGAAATATGGATTTGGGCTGGGAATGATGCAGAGGGGCTCTTCAGACAAAAAGTACATGGACAGCCTATCACATGGGGGAAAAAAGGTGGAAAAGAGATTTATACTGAAGTATACTTCATGCATAACAAAAAAAGAAAAAAAAAGAATAAACCAGCTGTGAAGGCAAGCAATGTTGGAAAAAGATTTTTGCCCATGAGAAGTACTTGGTGCAAATAGCAGCANTATAAAAAAAAAAAAAACCAACCAAAAACCAAACCCCAAAAGAGACAAAAAAAAAAAAAAAAAAAAAAAAAAAACAGTTTTAAGACATTTTTAAAATCATTAATAATGTTTTGCTAATGATCTTATATGAAGGTGTTACCTGAAATAACTGGAGTAAAATTCAATAATACAAGAGGATACTTCCAGACCTCTGGTCCTGGAAAAAGGAGTCTCTGACAACTCACAAAATTGAGCTCTAGAACATGGCCCAAGATCACCTAGTTGCAGCAGAGAAAACATGACAAGAGGGCAACCCAAAAGGATACCCAAAGCACAAAGTGATTTGCCTGCAAGGTTCTAGCCGGTCTACATAACATGCAAATTGTAAATTTGAAAGACTTAAGAAATTATTCACTTGAAGTCCATATTCTCTTACACAGCAAAGCCCTTTGCATTACTTGTTTTCAAGTTCTTCTCCAAAGGCTAAGTAAACTAGAGCAACTCAAGGAAAAAAAGCACCAGAGCTTTTTTTTTAACTTGAGCAAAATAGTACAGTTTTCCTAGTTTTGCTCTTGTACTAAGCTGGAATATTTCCCTTGAAGTTTTTCAAGAAAGTTCCAACTTGAGACAGATATAGTGCATCAAAAGTTACAGCATAAGGGGCATGAGCCTAAAAAACACATACGCAACTGAAAAGAGGCCTTTATACACCTTGTGTAGTCAGCTGGGGGTACATGCTGGGGAAGAACAGTAACAGGTATCACTGCCATCTTTTCTGTGATACCAAAAATATGGTCCCTAGGACAAAAGCCTTGTAGTATTAGCAGATGGTAAAAAAAATGAAACTGCTGCAACTAATGTGCTTTTGAGTAGGCACAGGAGATACCAGATAACGTTGAATGCATTGCATTTAAAGTAAATAAAGAGGAGTTCAAATGGGCATTTAGTTCCTTGATAATTAGCAAGCCAGCAGGTATCAAATCAGGCACAGTGCAGATAAGCCTTTCCTGATCATGTCTGACCCTGTGGGAATTTTTAAACTCTGAATGCAAAATGCCATACAGAAGTGTGTGGTGGTTAAAGACTTCGCTGCTGTTTCTTTGGGAAGATAAGATTTCAAACAGGCCTAGCACTGATGTGGAGCAATGCATGCAGGAATCTGACCCACAAGCATTTGCTTTTTGGGGATGTTGCCAATTCATCCCTGGGCAAGTTTTACATTAAGCACTCTTTTGTTGTGGTTGCAGAGGAAAATTAGTTGTTCAGTTATTCACATTAGTAACACAATGCTCTTGTCACGGTTCTCATCAGTTTGGCTGTAGGTCTCTAGATTATCTCAGTGGTATTAGTTTGGTCTCCATCCTACCAGGGTCAGAATCTATCAGCTTCAGATGCTTCATGCTCAGTCTGTCATGTAAGAGCTGAGGGGAGCACATAAATAAAATAAGGGCTTTACCTCTGACTTTCAAAGTGAAAAGCTCTCAGCTAACGACATTTTCTCAGTAGCGTTAAGAGGCTAAGAGCATTCCACATCTTTTCGAGACAGTGCATAATTTGTTGGCTAGGCCTGTTGGAGTAATGTTTTAGATTATTTGAAGCTTTAAAGTGATTAAGTTATATTTTTGTGATACAGAAAAACTTATCAGTCATCATAGAGTGAATAAGGTCAAATTGTATATTCAGACATGGAAATTTAATTTCTTCTCATTGAGTTTCAATACAGAATCTTCTGTAGTCTAATCTGCATATGTTAAATAGTGTCATTATAAACCAATCCTTTATCCAGTGAGTTCAAATGCAAATATTGGCTCTTTCCTCAGTGCAGGAATTGGTTTGGGCAAGTGAATTGCAGTTTAACTGAAGCTACTATGCCCTTTCTATTTTACTTAAATTAATGTAATTATTACCTGGCTAATTAGCTTGTAGAATGACTTGTTCTGTGATTCATTAACTGGGAAATTTCTTTCTGTATATAGAACAATATCTGAACATCATCCAGCTATTTGTAGCACAAAACACTGTTTAGGAACAGATCATGTTATCCAAAGAGATAGTAATTATTTCTTCTAGAAATGTCTTTTCTAAGAAAACTCTTGAGTCAGTAGAAATGAGTCTATTGTAAGGACTGTGAATTACTTGTCACCCTTGGAAAAGGCAGTTAGTTTTATAGTAGGAACACAAGACAGATACAAGGGAGCCTTCACAGTTGGTATCTGATGCTGTCCCCTTTCCATAAATGTGTCTTTCACTTTCTAGCACAGCACTCTGTTTTACAATCTCTAATGCTGCTACATATTCAAGCAAGGAAGCTGTGTGGGAAGAATATTTTCACAGTTACCAAATGCATTCCCAAGCACTGATATAAAGTCAATTCCCAGCATGAAATTATACAAATAAGTCAATAAACTTTAAATAATCTTGTGCGGAAGTGATAGTGAGAAAAAAGTCCAGAGCATCTTCATTGCAGCAAAGCAGCAGAGTTACAACGGCTGTTTTATAAGGGCTGCAGCTAATTGAGGAGATATATGAAAACACACACAGAGTTGCTTCTGTTTTCCAGAGTTTCTATTTCCATTCTTATGATGTTTTGCTATAAATTATTTGCTGCTGCAAAGTCTCAGTATAAATAAGCATGGAGGCAAAAAAGGCAAACCTGATAAATGCTCAACAATCTGTTCAGAGCTAAAGAAAACTTTACATTTTTCACTGCCTGTAAACAAAATCATTTTCATGTTAGAGCTTTTTTTTTATTTCTTTGTAATAAAGAGTTCTGATTTTATAACCTTGCAGACTCCTGTGCACAGAACCACTCCCACCAATTCTGAGTTCAATACTAATCCTGACATGAATATCCAAGAAAAAGATTGGATTTCTAACAATAATGCTGAGGTTCCAAAACACCACTAAATGATGCAAAGCTTCCTGGAATCCAATATTTTTTCCCATTTGCACTCAGGTTCTCTAGATCTTGCTAAGCCTTCCCAATATGTTGGATTTAGAGTTCAAAAAATTAACTACGAATGGTTGTCCAAAGAATTTTTAGATGTGGAAGGAGATGACACATTTCAGGTGGGGAAAAAAAATTATATTCACAGGCTACCACATAGACAAAGTAGGAATAAAAAAGAAAATTTTGAGAAGGTAATCCTATTAATTACTCTGTCATTGAAATCACCACTTAGGAAGCTGGCAGAACAGATGGATTCTTTACTGGAATAGTGTAGGAACAAGCAGTGACTATGATGAATGTCCTGAAGTCTAGTCTGTGGCTTATTGTCTGAAATCTGTGGTCTTCTCAACATGAGGTAACTACATTTTTTTTTGTCTGTGCAGAACTATCTTGAAAAGATATATCTGGCAGATCAATAAAGAATCAGTAATTCAATCAATATTTTTTCCAGGTGGTTCTTGAGCAAATGCCAGTGATTATTCCTTATTCTTGCAACATCGGACATTAACTTCCATTTGTAAACCAAACAGAAGTCCACGATATTAGTAAAAATTATCAAAAGCCGCCTTTGACTCAAAGGATTGCTTCATTATTCAACTGAGGCCCAGCTAGTTCATGATTACTTAATATTTACCATTAACCAGTTGATCTTATTCAAGTCAAATGCCTCTCTGCAGCTGTAGCTAAGCAGAGCAACAATTACAAACAGGATCTCCAACAGCTGCACACAGAATATTGAGCAACAAGCTATGTTTGGACACATACTAACCAAATTAAAGGCAATAACCTGAAGATATATTCACAACTATAATTAAAGTGGAAGGTCACAGTCTTCCTTTGTAAACATTTTGTTAACATTATTAAAGTTTTCAATATCTTCATATGCCCAGTTTAGCAGATCAAACAGCAGTGATTCAAGAGGATGAGTTGCCACAGGACCATACAATTTAAGTTTTGTGATCCGGGCATGGGACTACAACTCAAAATCCCTGAAATTTCTCCAGACTCCTGCCACAGACTCAGCTTGAGACTGTTGTAAATGACCCAGTCTCAAAGCCTGAGACTTTCCCCAACTCAATGGTATTTCTCCACTTAACAAGCGTATTGAGCATCTTAGCTTTAACAATACTGTCAAATCCTAATATAAAAAAATCATGACCTATTTTTAATTCTTCCACCTACCAAGTGATGAGATTAGAAAAAAATACTATTGAGGGAGCCTCTTTCTTTGCCATTATGTTTTGAATGTAGAATGTTCATATTTACCAGGTCTTCTCTGGAACAGGGAGAATTAAGTTATATTTTTCAATGGCAGCTTTGTCTTTCATTCCTGGGGATCTGAAACAATACAGCAAGCCTTCTCACAAATTCACATTTCCCCAAAACCTGCAAAGCAATGAATAGCTTTCTATTACTGAATAGATCAATAAGTAGCAAGCTGTGTTGGTACACACAACCAACACAGCTTGTATTGGTACATAATACCTAATGTATTCTTCCTGCCAGGAAGCTGTTGGACCCCAAGTTTCTCTCTTTCTCTATGTTCCTTCTTAACCATTAACATCCTCGAAGTAGAAAGAGTCTCCCTTGGAAGCACAGGCAGATTTTGTCTCTGAAGCTTCCACTCTTCCATCCAGCACACATCTACAAAATCTGATTTTCCTCATGAAGACTCAATGTATTATTGGACAGAAAAATTGATCATTTTATAAGGAAACACTTCAAGATTGCACTAGCCACAGATTCAAGGTAAATTTCCAATTTAATGTTCTTATTTGATGATAGACTCCACCTCATTAAAAGAAAGGCTGTATTAATATTTGAGCATATTACCAGGAGCACTAAACACTGTGTTACCAAGCACTAATAATATTTATATTAAAGTCACTGACAGACCAATCCCGCACGTATGGAAACCTCCTGTTGGGGAAGATGAAACAGGAAAGCCTTATAAATATTATTGCCTGGCAAAAGATGCTGAGAATATGGAAACTATAAGCGAGATTGAAATGAAAGCATGTTTTGAGATACCAAGCCTTAGTTACTGAACAACTGGAAAACAATGGTATGGCTGGTTGAAGGTAATCCCCTTTTGATTGAACAATACCCTCTGCTGCAAACAGGTCCGAGGGTCAGAGCAGACCCTACTAACGTGGTAAAAAAAGTCCAAAGAATAGTTTTTAAGGTTTAAAATGTAACGCAGCATGGTAATGTAACAATTCTTATAGGCTGTATGTAAATGCTATAGGATTTGTATCTTGTACTAGATTGGTTAAGGAAAACTAGAATATTCAACACAGAAGAAGATTTATTGAATTGTAAAGGAGGGTCTCGTTCTCTTGCCTTTACTGTCTTACTCTTACGGACTTTTTGCTCTCTCTTGCTCTCTTGCCACTACTCTCTTCACCTCCTCACTCTCTCTCTCTCTCTTGTTTCCTGCTTTTCTGGCCTGCTTTGAGCTGCGGCAGGCAGCTCCAAGCAGCAGGTCCCCTGTACCCACGCCCTTTGCAATAAACCTCATGCTCAAAGACCTGACTTCAGAGATTTCTCGTCTCCATCCATCCCGGCCAGCTAAACCAACCAACAGATGCTGTAGATTCAACAACCTCCCACAACTTCAAAATCAACATGCTAGCTTATGGCTTAAGTTAGCTTCATATTGAAAGCAAAAAAATTGCAAGGTAAAGGCAGTTAGATTCTCTCCAAGATGTCAGGGCAGATATCGAAGTTGTTACCATGAACAAGTAGACTACATCAGACAGAACTGTTCACTGCCAAGAACTTGTATCTGCCTTTACAAACACTCCAAGCTATTTCAGAAGCTATTTCCTTGATATTCATTTTAGTTGATTCCTGCAATTTTTTCTAGAAATTAGGCATATTTGACACATTCCCAAACCTGATAGCAAGTGGATTTTACTTAGAATATACTCAATTTCCTTGGAGAAAGAAAAAAAAGCTTCTCAATTTCTGGGCTTCCTTTTTTGCTTTTCACTTTTCATGGTGTTTGAAAACAAAAGGTTTCATTCACAGATGACAGCAAAAACCCAAGTCATTTTAAACCAGCTAATTTATCCAGTTTACAATTTTTTTCTTGCTTTAATTTTGTCCTGAAGGTGCTCGGTTCATTATTCCATGATCATTAACATTTGTATGAGCAGAATATTTTAGAGTCTTTTCTTTTAAATCTTGTGATCTTTCTTGCAGTCTTCTGGTCTTCTTTCATCTCCTGTCACTCTCTTATCCAAAGTGCTAATCTCAGCTGTAACTGTCTTGAATCTTTCGTCCAGAAAGATCATTGAAGTCTGTAATATATCACCCCCTATTGTAACTGCAAGAGCAGCTCTAAGTAGAACAAACCTTATCTCATTGATAGCTACTTTATCCCCTTGTGGCTGCAAAGCAAATGGTATTTGGTACATTAGTTGCAGATGACATCAAGGAGATTCTGAAGAAATAAATTTTCTAGTTTCTTTACTGTTAGTCCTTGATACTAAAATGCCAAAAAAACTTTGCAGTGATTGCACTACATTTTATATATAAGGAGGTATCTTCTGTGTTGGGTTTCATATGTTCCTGGGCAGATTTTTATGGGTTTGGAGTTAATCCAAAAGCCAGCTTCTCTGATGAACATGTCTTGCCCCATTAAGCTTCAGTATTAACATCACTCCCCCTTCACTACCATTGTTTCTCCTGTATGTGGCTGTGGGAAAGCTAGACTTCTCACTAATACCATCGGAGTTTGTGGCTTCTTGGTAGCTATTTTACTGCAATCCATGTCTAATCACAGTATACTCAAGAAGCTTAGCGGTGTGTTGTAGCAGACTGCAAATTAGCTTTCTTTTCCATTAAAAAACTCTTAGTTTATTCTTTTCTGTGTGGTTATAAAATTGACTGGCTGAACACTTGGGCACTTGTGTGTTTTGTTTGTCTAAATGATTGATACTTAAATGGCTTAATTGCATTCATTCCACCTTTTTATGCTTGAGCAAATGTTTATTGCATTTTTTTTAAGATGTAAAGAGAGCAAATTCATTTGGAACTCAGGGAAGAATTTTACTAAAATGTGCCAGGGCGGTTTGAATTTCAGGATGGATCTTATTTCTTGTATATGTATTGTGGCAGCATAAGGTCCTAAGATCTTCATAGCCCTGTTAAAGTACCAAACAATCCAGCTGGTTTTGCTAGTGAAGTCTGTAGCTAGTATTGAGGTTATGAGGGTAAATCCTATGCTGCTGCTGAAGAAATACTGACAGAACGTACTGACAGGAAATAAGGATTATATCATTTTAAGGAATAACCAAAAAGAAGAAGGAAAGGTTTGTTCTTACACAGAAAAAAAAAAAAAAAAAGACCTCTAGATGAGATTTAGTTTTTGATTTGAAGCATCAGTATGTAAAGAGTCAATAGGTACATCTTCAGACTAAAATCTCTAATTAAACACCTATGGAATACTCTGTCTTCCTATAATCATAGACGCTAAGTATCACAGAACCCCAGAATGGGTCAGGTTGAAAGGGTCCATATCTGGCCATCTGGCCCAACCCCCCTGCTCAAGCAGGGTCATCCCAGAGCACATGGCACAGGATTAGATCCAGACAATTCTTGAATATCTCCATTGAGGGAGACTCCATGACCTCTCTGGGCAATCTGTGGCAGTGCATGGTCACCCAAAAAGGAAAAAAATTCTTCCTCATGAAGGAGGTTTTAACAGAAAAAAATTAAATCCTTTCTAAAATAGCTTTCTTTTGACACTTCTGTGATGGCAAGCATACAGACAATAAAAAGAAATAAATGTAAGGAATGCTTTATAGCTGCTGAAGATTTGTCTAACTGTACTTTAATAATTGTATCCTGGGAAGAAGAATCAGACTGAAGTTCTTCTATCACAGTCAATATTTCACAAAGATCTGTTCATCCTCTAGGCTGTGTGATCCATTGGTTTGTGTGGTGACTGAACAAACACCTAGTTTCTGCTGCTGTCAAGGTGAGCGCCTATTAGGTTTTTCTTCTCTCTTCCTCTCTGCAGTATCTTTAGTAGTTTCTTTTCAACATGAACTTATTAAATATTGTCAACAGTACAAATTAAAAGGGGAGGAGAGTAGTATAGACTCTATGTGTTGCTTAAAGTATCTCAAAATCAGTAGCATGAGATGGAAGAGGAAAGACATTTCTTTCAGCTTAGCTTATGGACTTTGCCTCCTTAAGCTGCATGTCATAGTAAATCACAGAGAGAAGGGGAAAAACTAAGGTGAAAGGCAAAACTGAAATAGTGGTAATGACAGAAGCAAACTGAGCATACAGCTGAGAAAACCAATTCCAGGAAAGCTGAAGAACAGTTTACAGGTAAAGCAATTTCTTTGCACTTTACAATCACTTACAGGCCTACCTTGTAAGCTAAGTCAGTGTCATCCTTGACAGCTTAGACCAAAATTATGAAGTACCATTGAATTCTTGCCTATACATATCATGCAGAGGTACCCACCCCATCTTTGTGCATGCATGGTTTCCAGTTGCACGGACACTGGATTCACACACTTTGTTTTCCTTACAAGACAAATATATATGGTTAGTATTATGTACTACACCATGATTCACAAAGGACTTGTCATAGCACAAACGAAACCCACAAACTTGCTTTGATAAATATCCTTGTTCTTCATCTCACTTATAATTGCAATTTAATGTTACCAGAATTTAAAATCTACTCTGTGGAATTTAGCTCATGAAAAATACTCTAGTTCTTTCATGTTTAAGAAATTGCATACATTGTCTACTAAATTGAGAACTTACTTTTCTCAAATCTGTTTATGAAGTCCCTGACACCATATTTTCTGCTTACTGCATCTGTCTGTTATCTCTGGCTATGATCTGATCTTTCTCTTTATTATATCTACCATTCTTTCCCTATTTTGCTGGGTGCATATGTATTTGCAATCCATCTTGATGTTTTTAATAGCCATTTCACATCTATTCATTTTGGTATCAAGTGAATAGTCTGTTTCCCTATTAATTTTTTAAAATTTATTTTTCGCTGTCTTTTGTTTTGTGTCTTTTTTCATATGGCCCCTATGCAAGTAAGATAGGCAGTTTTATTTCAGCTGTTATACTAGCCCCAACTGCCAAAAATATCTATTTGCAGACTATTATTCTTAAAATCTAGTATACAATAAAATGATTAGGAATAGAAACAATATAGGAATATAAACAACACAGAGACCAAAGAAGGTGTTGATGCCAAACAAAACTAATATGTAGGGCAATTAAAACTGAGACAGATTTTTTGCAGCTAATGTGCCTATAGTCCAAGTCAGCATTTAACTTCTAAGTTCTTGGATACAGAATGTGTTCTCCAAGTCTGAAGGCCTCTGGATTACCACTTCACCAAGTGAAGTGGTGATGCAGGAGATGTGAAGTTTGCATCTCACTCACCTTGCAATCAGTCACCCTCTCTCTGTGGAGGCGAGCCTCAGCAATGCTAACAGCAGTGCCCCATAGAACTTGTGTTATGGTGGGACCAGAGTGCCACACTGTGCACCTTCTAATCCTGGAAAATCTGCATAAATATTCAATCAAAAGATACAGGTGACATTCTTTTAATTAGAAAATGGACTGCACTAAAATATGAACCTCTATTAGATCATATTTGCTCTCACACTGAATTGAAGGGAAGAAATAATTATAGTCTGAACAGAATTTTGGCCAACAATAACTTTTTATCAGACCATAACAACCACATGTAGTCAACAGTGAGTCAGGCAGAGGGATTGAGGCAGAAACGTTCATGGTCTAGTCTGGTCCCAGGACCCAGCAGCTCCCCACCTAATTCCTGGGGACAGGCACATTTCCCAAGGGAAAAACACAGGTCCCAGAATTCTGTTCCTAAGGTGCAAGGGAAAAGTACACACAGGTATATTAGTGCCTAACAAGACACAGAAATTAGTATAGTCAGTTCCTGCTGAAGTCAACCTTCCAACATCCCAAATGCCTTTGTGAATCTAGTATGAATCAACATTACTCCATTCCAGTTTGCACCAGAAAGCAGAGCTATTACTCTCTAGCTCCCTTTGCAAGCAAAACGTAAAAGTAAGATTTTACATCAATTTCTCTGAGAGTGTGTTTAAGGATTTCAGAAGCCTGCAAAAAGTTCTTCAGCAGTTTGTACCTATATTTAACTTATCATTTAAATAAAGATCCTATAAATACTGTTCCATTCCTTTTTTTTCTTTTTCTTCACCTGAAGCCAGATAACTTCAAGACTATATGAGTAGAAGCTAATGCGTAGAGTTCATTGTTTCTTCTTTCCATTTTTCTTTAAATGGAATACAAATTTCAGCTAAGTGACAAATTGACTGAATGAATTACTGTTTTGCAGTCAGGTCTGGTTTGCCTGGCATACTTACCTTTCAGCTGCTTCCAGTAGCTTGGAAAAAAATGTCAATATTTAGCAGTACTGTTGCACAAACAGAAACCCTTCACTTGGTTTATCATGCTTCATGTAACAGATGTTTACATGTGGTTAAAGAATTAATGCACAAGTAAATGGACTGATACAAGCACTCCAGCAGCTTTAGCTGATTTTGCAGCTTTCTTTGTTTTGGATAGCAGATTAGGAATTAGATCCAAGCACTGACACATGAACAGAGAAGTCTGGCTCACATTCCCAAATCCACTGCTTTTTATCATCTGCACATTGTCCGAAAGCAATCATGGTATCTGTACAGTACAATACCTCACTATACATACAGAACAGTTACCTGGGTTTGTTTCAGACTGGGAGTAATGCAGACCCATCAGCTCATGTCTCCTGAAATAATCAGCCACATTACAAGAAACGTCTCATTAGCCAAAGTGCAAATACTTTACAGAGCTGCCATTATTCCTCTGAGACATAAACTATCTCCAAAGCTATGACAGAACAGAAGGGGTGATAGCCCACGGACCTGTTCAACCATCAAAATATGACACAGCTGGCATGCAGCCTCTGTATAGTCCTCTTTTATCGGCATAAAGATTGTAGAGCTGAGGTCAAAGACTCTGTACTCTTAGAGATGTCTAAAATCTGACTGGATAAAGCCGGGAGCAACCTGCAGTATCTTTGATAGCAGCCTGGTCTTGAGTCAGAGGCTGGTACCTTCTGAAATCCCTCTCAACCTAAGCTTTTTATGATACTATGATTCCTGCCACTTTTCCCTACTTCTTTACCACAGCAATTCCCAAATCTTTCATATAAGCAAAATGCATATGGGGCTCATGCTCTAAATCAGATCTGATATGTTATCTACCTTAAAAAGCTGCCCAAGGATGTAGATCATCCCCACAAAACAGCTGGGATAGTATATACTGTACAATGAGCCAGGAGGCAGAGGAGGGGTGAAGAAGTTGGACATAGGAACATCAGAAGTCTGGAAAATCTTAAAGCTGATATTGCTTCCAGAGACAACATATTGTCAAACCACAGCTGATACTCTCCTGGAAGCTATCTTCATGGCTTTAACTCAATCTAAAGATGAATCTTCAGTAAAGCAGGGCACATGGAAAAGACACAGTTCTGTTTTCTAATTTGAAAAATGCTTTCCAAAAAGTAGTACTAATGGTGCTCAAAGCTTTTTGTTCAAACTTTAAACCAAAGGTTTCAGTATGGAGTAAAGGGGGCAGCCAAACACAAACTTAGATTGCCAGTTACAGGGGAACAGACCATTCTTTTCTTACACAGTGAAGTCCCCATTCATGACTGAGGCCATGAAGTGTCACAACAAGAACAGGTAACACTAAAACTGTGGTAACAACAATAATAATTTTTGTTATCTCTGTGTTCATTTGCAAAGATTCCCAGAACCAAATTCCCCAAAGGCAGGCTGACTCCCTTGAAAACTGCTCTTCTCTCAGTCCTGGTGGCATTTCATTCTCCTATTCCATGATCCTACAGAGGAATGGGACACTGCTCCATCGAAGACCCTGTAGAATGAAGGAGCATAACAGCATGGCTCTGCTCCTGCTCTTGAGTAAGTAAAAATGGCATATTTCCATGCATTCACCACTACTTCAAGTGAGGGTAGGAGGCATGAAAAGGAGCATATCCTCAAAGAAGAAGTAGGGGAAGGTTTCTTATAGCATAAATGGAAACTGGGCAGTTTCCTCTAATTTGTTTTAAATGAAAGGCAAACACATAGTTGCCTCTTGTAATACCCAGTGCATAACCAGCACCCTTTTCAAACAGAGATGCAGTTAAACAGGACTGCATGCACACAGCCTCTCTCAAGGAACAGAATGGAGCGTTGAAAAGTGGAAACAAGAGCCAAGAAACATGATTTTTTATAATGGACCCAGTAATAGGAACACATTTTGGTATCAAAACAGGCAGAGTAATTTGGATCACAACCACCTTTTTTTTCATTTGCAAATGAGTATCCATTCATTTAAGCCTTTTATTTTTCTTTTTTTTTTTTTTTCTCCAGTAGAGATATAAAAGCACTGCTTTAAAATTAAGGAGGAAAAGTCTTGTTTGGGGCTGAGTGGTCTGAAATAGACTTTGAGAAATACATATACAGTTTTGAGTATGTTTGTAAAGAAACAGCAATTGCAGAAAATGCCCTCTGTGCTCCACATATGCTTTACTGTCACACAAAATCCTGCCCACTCAAAGAGATGGACTTCTGATTTCTCTTTCTCTGTCCTCCACTCTAGTGTAGGACACGGAGGGGCTGTACTGATGTAGGCAGGATGATGGAGGGGGGTTGCACCCCCCCATGGCACTCTGTCAGCTCCAGTAAGTTATCCTTTGTCACTGACCTGCATGTTATAGATGTTGATGGTACTGTTGATGTTTGCAAGATGAACGACTCTGTGTTCATTAGTACACATAATTGTGACTACCAATCCCTGACATGAACCTCTTTAGCATTCTGCATCCTGAGAGGCCTTTTAATAACTGAAGCCTTGCACACAGGCCTTTGAAAGCTCTGCAGGAGGCATGAGCAGGGCTACAGTCATTAACAAGGTAAAAAGAAGGAGGTGGGAGGTAATTTCAGTCATTTCCATTGATCAGGTGGGAAGAGGAAGAATCTTGGATGACAGCACACAACAGATCTGAAGGAACTCAGATGGGAGACAACAGCAGCGATACCTACAGTCAATCCTTTACACATCTAAACTTACAGACCCTACAGCCCCTTTCTGTCCCAGAAGCTCATTCCAAGTGCCCCAATTCCTGTTCCATCCCTCAGTCTGCGCCTCCCATTATTGTCAACTGCCCCATCACTCAAGACATAAACACAAAAGCAGATTGAGGAACTGAGGGTGTCACATAACTGAGGAAGTTGGAGATGTCCAAGAGCTTGTGGGTAGTGAGGAAGCTCAGAGACAAGAAGGTTGAAAAGATGAAGATTGTGTACTGGCTAAAACTTCAAAGGAATTGGAGCTAAGCCTCAAGAATAGAATAACAAAGGGCACAAAATTAGGATGTTTGGGCAGACAAGTTGACATGGAAAGAGCGGAGGAGAGAAAGCAGCAGCTTAAGTACCTCTTCCATGGATGGGATGAGGAGCTCAAGGGATAGAAAGAGATGACGGGGTGAAAATTGAGAGCAGAGGGTGTTTTTCTCTGGACAGTACCAAAGGGTCTTTCTAGGACTGAACTGGGAAGATCAATAAGATGTGTGTCCTTGTGTGATAGTGGTCAGGGGACAGGGCACTGAAGGTGGTGCTGCCACCAAATTTCTTAAGAAGCCTCTGCCAGGTGTGATTCCTGACACCCGCCAAAGATACAAAAGTAGAAAATTTTTCCTGTTTGTATCCCATATGTGCTGAGTAAACAGCTTTGGGGGACAGATACTAATAAAACAATGTGTTCAGTTTTAATAATGAGAAATCAAAAAACAAACAGAAATTCAGTATTGCAGTCACCTCTGGAACACAGGAAATATTTTCTTGGATTTTTGTACTGAAAATAAATTGGATTTAGATTTTCCAATTGAAAAGATATATTTCAATTTTGATGTTTTTCCAATCAGGATTTAGTAATGACAAAGCCTACATGAACGCTGATATTTACTACTGGTTTAGCACTTGGCATTCTAGCTGATAACTGGCTAGAATTTGGTAATTACAATTTTAATTACTTTGGTAACAAATACATTTGGTAACTGACCTAATTGGTGAACTATATACAATACAATAAAGTATCATATAATATTTAAATTTATTACATCTTAAAATTATTGCTTCTTAACTAAAATATTATTTTCTTATGGATCACTTAAGTTTTGAAGATTCAGTACATCAGAAAACTCTGCACTGAAAATAGTCAATCTGCTTAAATTTTAACAGTCTTCCCACATCAGAAAGGGCACAGAGTAGCTGAGGTAAAGTGACTGTCTTTTTTTTTTGCATCTTTCACAGTAGGAGTACAGGTATTCAGGAGCAAATGGAGCTGAAGCTACTTTGCACCTGTCCATACTTACACCTTGCAAGTATCCCAGCTCTATTCCTAATATTCATCATCTTGGGAGTTAACATGAAAGGAGTAGATATTTTTTTATTGTTTTTTTCAACAGACTTTGAAATGAAATAAAAATTAAGGTTATATACTATAGTTTTTACACAATCTCTTTTGCAGTATATTTAATTGTATTTCCAGGCTAAAATATTGTAACCTTATTGGATTTCAGATTTCTAACAGTTTAGACATGGCACAAATGTGTTCATTGTGACCACTGTACAAGTGTTTCTACCATATTTTCTCCAGAACAGCATCTTTTTGAGGTTTTTTTAGCTTTTTTTGCAGAATAGTCTATGTAGACAGCTCTCACTAAATCTTAACTCAGAGCCCATGTAGATTGAAAGAAACAACTTTCTTTTTCTTGCAAATGTGGGAGATTTGAATAATTAATTATCACCACTGAACTATTTTCAGTACAGTGTGAAAACAATGAATATCGAGATCTTGAAGCATAGTATTTTTTTCTTTAACAAAAAAACCAAAGCAAAACAAAAAAAAAGTCTTTTATAAGAAGTTAAAGAAATAATAAGAATAGTTGCCTTTCTTTTATCAAAAGGACTGGTTTCATCACTTCAGATGCCAGCTGGGGTTTTTTTCTGCATGTAAAATGAAAGGCATTCATTTAAATGCTCACATGTCTTACCCAGGTCCTAAGCCTCACAGAGACTTCACTGGTGACTCATTTTGTAATGAACTGCACCAGAGATTTTTGGCTAATCATGCCAACCCCTGCAGGAAAAACACAAATTAACAGGAGTCCTAAATTCAAAGGTAAAATGTACATACTGTCTCTAGTCTCTGCACACAAATGGGAGTATGAAAGTCCTTATTCAATGAGGACCTAATTCCTTTCACACAAGACTGAAGCAGATAGCCGCAAATCATCTTCTAATGCAAAATTCTTCTGATTCTTTGAATTCTAATACAAGACCTGACAGAGAAATGCTCAAAGAGGCAGAAGTTTTGGGGAGCTGTGTGATACCTACCTGAGGAAGTAGCTGGTGGAATGAATTTCAGTCTTTGAAAATCAGCAAGATTGAGCTATAAGCAAAAGGCAAAGGCAATATCCATTCTTTGAGGGAGGATAACAGCTGTGACCATTCAAAGCACCTGATTTGATAAAACTGACCAGAGGTCCTGAGGGAAAATAAATAAGCTTTTGCTACATTTTAATATAAATTGATATTGTTATTTTAATATCATGGTCTCAGAGCTACAGGGCAATGACAAAATTATATTAAATTTCAAAAATAAATTAATAACATTTCAATAATTTTAATATAACAAATTTACAGGGGCCCTATAAGACACTGGAAATGTACCAACTGCAGTATATAAATTTACTGCTACATTTGCATTTCTTCCCTTTCTAAGTAGAGCTAATACAACAAATACTGCAGGAAAGGTGTCAGTTCTGTTTAATGTCTTGACTGAAAGGCATCTTCTGCCACAATCTTGCACTTCACAATCTCCATCCACAAGGCAAAGGCAAACACGACTGTTGATGCAGATATATGGACCAATGACTCAAGAGAAATGCTTAAAAGGACTTGTCCTTTAATCAAGAACAACTCTGAAACATCAATTGTATGGCAAGCACTCTGTATTGGGTTTACACAGCAAGGTTTTGGTGGCAGAGGGTGCTACAGCAGTGGCTTCTCTGAGAAGCTACTAGGAACCTCTCCCATGTCCAAAGGAGCCAATGTCAGCTGGCTCCAAGATGGACCTGTCCCTGACCACATCTGAGCCCATCAGCAATGGTGGTAGTCCCTCTGGGATAACAGATTTAAGAAGTAAAAAAAAGTTTTGTGCAGAAGGAAATTGTGATCAGAGAAGAGAGGAGTGAGAATACACGGGAGGAGCAGCTCTGCAGACACCAAGGTCAGTGCAGAAGGAGGGGCGGGAGGTGCTCCTGGCACTGGAGCAGAGATTCCCCTGTAGCCCATGGTACAGACCAAGGTGAGGCAGGATGTCCCCTTCCAGCCCATGGAGGGCCACAGTGGAGCAGAGATCCACCTGCAGGTCATGGAGGACCCCACATGGAAGCAGATGGCTCATCAAAGGAGGCTTTGATCCCATGGGAAACCCATGCTGGAACTGACTCCTGGCAGGAGAACTGTGAAGATAAAAGGAAATTCTGGAGCAGGTTTACTGGCCCCATGCCGGGGCAGACTGTTGTTGAAGAAGTGCATCCTCTGTGAAGGACTCACATGAGAGATGTTTCTGGAGAACTGTCTTTCACGGCAGGGACCCCACACTGGAGCAGGGGAAGTGTGAGGAGTCCTCCCCATGAGGAGCAAGGAGCGGCAGAAATGACAGTGATGAACTGATTGGAACCTCCATTCCCTGTCACCTTGTGCTGCTCAGGGCAAGAAGGTAGGGAATTAGGAAAAGAGTTTAGCCTGGCAAGGAAGGAGGGGTAAGGGGAAAGTATTTTTAAGATTCATTTTTCTCCTCATTGTCCTACTTTAATTTAATTGGTAATACATGCAATTAATTTCCCTGAGTAGAGTCTGTTTTGCTGATGATGGTAACTGGTGAGTGATCTCTCCCTGCCCTTATTTCAACCTGAGCCTTTCATTATATTTTCTCTCCCTTGTCCGGTTAAGAAGGGGAGTGATAGAGCAGCATTGGTGGCACCTTGCATCCAGCCAACATCAAATCACCACACAAAAACTTGAGCCCACCACCAGTGAAATCCTAACTAATCACCATAAAGACAGTGCTTGGGGTTTTATGAGTCCACCATTAATCTTGAACGAAAAAACCTCATGACTCTGTCCCTCATCTACATTTATTTATAATTCTATTTAGATTTATGTAACATATGAAAGTTGAGAGTTTAAACAATCAACTAGTAACCCCAGAGATCTACTGCACATTTTAGGAACATGAAGCAATACTCGACATAGTCTACAGGTTCCTGTTCTGGCAGAAATTTTCCATGAGGGACTGAATTAATGGCCACTAACATACAACTCTCTTCTTTGTTTAATGCATTATAAAAGGCTTCATGTTTCTCCTTCCTATGGGTAAATCCAAAACAATTCAAATGAATAGACTTCCGTGTCAACTATCTATTCAAAACAGCCCATGAAATTTTTATTTTGATTTTTGCCCCTGAAGATCTTTGTTATGATCATCTGTTTACTGTCTGACCACTCTTTCCCCAAATACTCCTCTAAGTAATCAGAACTTGGAAAAACCTATGCAGCTTGTATTGTTAAAGGCCAAAGACCATGTAAAAAGAATGGAAAATATCTGTAGCTCATAACACATCTTGGCACAATACCTATCAGAATGGCAGCAGAAGAAAAACATAATTAAAATAGAAATCAAGATGTCCTTATGTGGCAAAATCCAATATCAGAGAGCAATCAGCCTCCTACCATATGCAAACTAAAACGGAGAAACATTGCTGCCCTCACCTAGCTAGACTTAAGAGACAGATCCCTTGTTATGTGCAGAAATATACAGAGTGAGAACAATCCCATTGGAGAAGAGCCTGGAGGAAAGTTACTGTATCTTGTTGTTGCATATTCCATTTGATCTATTCTTTCAACGGCTTTGAATTTCCTGCCCTCTCCTGGATAATTACCTATTCATTGAAACAGAGTAAAAAACATATTATATAATTAATATAATAGAATAAATATAATATAATATAATATAATATAATAT